>LDMZ01002904.1:0-13555 GCA_001455285.1 Sphaeromyxa zaharoni
AAAAACCTAGTAAATAATAAATATTTTTGTTAACAAAAATAACTACAACGCGAGGCAATGAGCAGTGTATATTACAGGAATGTCCCTAAATACTCCGGAAGGCTGGAAATAGTCCGCATGGAGAGCTTCAACATGCGAGGTACCTAATAAGCTGAAACTGGTCCGTGAGAATTTGAGAATACATTGCTGCCTCACAATGAACCCATTTAATTTAACATTTTCAATGGTGTAAAAAGTTATTAATAGATTTTTATTACTAAAATATGTTTTAACTACAATCAAGCCTTTAATTTTTTTCAAATCAATCTATTAACAATTTCTTTATGTAGTAGAATAAATCCTCTCTTTAAATTAATAGTAAAATATTTTACTCTCTTTAAAAAATTTGGAGATCATATACTAATTTAGTTTTAAAAATTCGTTATTAAATCTATAATTGAATGTTGAGAAGGTATATAGAAAGAATGCTAAAAATTTACCAGGATTACAAAAAGTACAGATATTCATGGTGTCTTGATAATCTAGATATATTTAGAAATATATTATTTATTAAAAAATAATGTAAGAGAAAAATATATGATGTGAAGAATCTGACTTATTATTATCTCTTTTGTATATCCAGATATGCTCCGAAGATCGTATGTAGCCACAAACATTAACGCAAGAGGATTTGTTGGTGGGCAAGAAATAATTGAGAACGTTTTTGGGGTGACTGAACCAACAAGGAATTTATATTTTTCGACTGTCTGACACGAGCTGTTTTGGACGAAACATTCGGCCATTAAAGTCGGTTCTTTAAACCATACCCCGTCATAAAACATAATTTTGAAAGACTTAGCCCTCTTTCCATCATTACGTAAATTCCAAGAGTATTTGTTATTTTGGGATTTAAAATTGGTATAAAATTCTTTTTTATGTTATATTTCAGAAAAATAATGTTACCAATGGCGAATAAATATCTAGACGAAGAAATGTGGTTCAAGCCCATATATTTTCTAACCATTAATAATTGACTGCTTAACATTTTTCCATTGTCGTTCAAGTTGGTAGTGGAAAGGGTGTTAGCAGCAATATCATGTAGAAAAGTAACTCCACTGGCTATTGTTGGTATAACGAACATTAAAATCTTATTAATTTGGTTTGAAGGTTGTAAATTGGTAATGAGGGCAAAATTGTTTACTCCACCTTTCTGCGGGCTTAAATGATCAATTATGAAGGTAATAGTTTCATCAGGTGATATAACTGGTTTATTCAACAATGCAAATCCTTAAATATATTTAAAAAAATTATAAACTAACCATGTTGTTGAAGCTCACTTTTTAATATAGGAGCAGAATTTTTGGGAACTATTTCAGATTATTTGGTAAAATAATAGGACGTTACGAATTCGAATTTTATTTGTTGTTACAGTAATTTTTGTCGATTGATTCGATAATTTAAATATAAAATGAATATTTACGTCATTAAAGGAGGTCGACAAATCTATTAATCTTGCCATTGAATTATTTATATATAGGAATCTTCCTTCAAAAGGATGAATGTCTAACACAGCTGCAGGTAAGCTTCTGTACATGATATATTGAGCATTTTTAAATTTTCCTTCTACCATCGTTAAAGAATATCCATTTGGTACATTTTTAAACATAAAATTTATATCACCTCCTATGCCTGCAGTTGGCTTAATAGGAAGCACAGATATTCCGCCAGTTTGTGTCTGTGCAATAACTAAACAACAATGATTCAAATAAAAAATATACTTATTGGTACAAAAATCAACAAGCTCAGAAAAATTGCTCTGTTGCACGTATTTTGGATTATTGCCTTAATAGTTTATTCTAATTTAAAGTATTTTCTTTGAAGATATATATATATACATATATTGTAAAAATTATCCCTACCTGTGTAGTTTATTCCAATTAAATTTGACCCATATAAAAAATATTTGTCCAATATTACATGCATTAAAAAATTGCTTTAGTTACGAATATTATAAATACATAAAATGAATAGAGAAACCGTGAATCTTGATTTGTAAAAAATACGACAATTTAATCTGAATATTTTAGATTTTAAACTTCCATCAAAATCTTTTTTCTTTAATTGAAATAAAATTAAACCTTAAAATATTGTATAATCTAAAAATATTTACTAGAAAATAAAAAAAATTGTGAAGTTTTTATATTCTTTTGCCAAATAGGAGTTACTACGAGTACCATTTATTTACATCGCTCATCTTTCATGAATAAATTGAGGTATGATAATCTAATTTTATGATGACGTATTATTTAAAATTATTTTATATGACTAGAAAACACATTTATATTATATATTTTGTTAAGGTATCTTGTTTTAAAATTTATCTTTTCATATCTAACGCATTTACCTAAGAATTTTTTCCTGCTGGAATAAAAGAAACTTATTCTTCGTTTTTTCTAAACTATTTAATTAAAATTACATATATTTATGAAAAAAATTAAATTTAAAATTTTATTTTAATAAGCTGTAATATTCATTAATTTATTTTTCCTGATAAATCCAAAATAAGTTGTATCCAAAACTAAATTCATCGAAATATACTTCTAAAAGTAATTAAAATATTATTTACATACAATCAAGATTTACTCTGAAAAAATAATATAAATCAAAAACGATTACTTGCAACTCCATGTGATATTGCTGTACAAAATATTTAAAAAATTGGCATTTCTCGAATGATTTAAATGCTCTTATTACCATAAATATTATTTTTGTGCAATATATATGTAAATTTTGAAAATTTAACGTACTCCAAGAGCAAGTTTTATGTTAAGATTAAGATTTATGGAACATTTAATATATGAAACAGATTATCTTATTAAGGTTAGGTTACAAGAACCTTCCTTGTGTTACTGGAAAGGATATTTCATTGATTAAAATTTTTTTCTTAAAATTTTAATTAAATAATATTAACGTTGATTTTAAAAAAAATTTATGAACCTAAATTAATCAACCCTTTATTATGAAGACATCAATTTAGAAAAAAATATTTAAAAATATGATGAATCCGAAAGGTTCTGTATTAATTAATAATTATAAATTGTATATCATGAAAAATATTTTTCAAAAAGTACAATTTGAATAGAAGATTGGCGATTCGTAGAATGAAATAATTTATGTGAACCATTTAATCGATTGTTATATACATGCACGATATGTACGTTCCTACAGTCTAAAGAGCTACCTAGTTATAAATCAAAGGTAACTGATACATCTTTATCAGTGAAAAATTTTGGATATAATATTTTTTAAATATTAAGGAAATTTTATTTTGTTAATAATCTTCAAGGCGCTTTAAAAATATTTCAAAGTGTTTAAAATAGTCAAATAATTCATTTGCTATAAAATAGACAATATTTTATCATATTTGGTATTTGTTCAAACATTTTTTTCGAAATTGAATTTAAAGTTACTCCTACAATTTAATAAAAATTAATTGCTAGTGTTTAGAAATTACATACATATAGAAAAAAGGAATTGTCTATAAAAAGATAATATATAGATGTATCAATTATTAGAAAAAATTTCAAGGATCTCAATGTCATTTACATAATAATATTAGAGAAAATATAATCTGATCCTGTAATCACCTCCCATGCTAATTTAGAATTGTAAAAAGAAATCTACTAAATGATATGAAGTGGCAATAAATGATTATAGAAGATTCTACTCAGGAAATTATTGCTGCAAGGATATTTGAAATTTTGGAACTGGTAATATGCAATTACCTATAATTTAAGATTTATGGTTGGAAAATTTTTCAAAAACTAGAAGCAAGAACGGGATAAGAATTGGAATAGAAGTGGATGCAGGTGAATGAATCGTTCAGGCAAAACTTACCGCACCTTTGACTGATAGATGGTTTCTTCATATGAGTAAATGAAAGAATCGGATAGTTTTTATTTATTACAGAAAATTTTGAATTTTTTTCGAAAAACAAGGCATTGGTTTTGTGATTATGCCTTTAAGTGATAACCCTTTGCATTTCAGCTAAATATAAACTATTAATGGTATATCTAATCGAAGTGTTGTTCCCTTTATTTAATTTTCTATATAGGGGAATAAAATTAATGATTAAAGCCATGGCTTTTGGTTTCATTAGGACAGGATTAACAACCATAATCTCGGTCTATAATATTAGTTAAATCTTGAAATAAAAACGATAGGTACATTAAGAAATTGCTTCCAAATGCATCAAGTGATTTTTGTTCACTTTAACAAGAGTAGGAGAAGAAAAATTTAAGATAAGCAAGAAATATTTTGATGACACTCAGAAATTCTAGAATTAAACAAATTTAATGGAAAATGATGGTTTTTTTTGCATTTTCAGCTCTGTACAACATTGATATTGCCTTTGAAATTTCGCAATATTACGATATTTTATATCATAATGAAGAAACTTAAGCTTCTCTTATTATTTATTTTGAAGATAAATATATTGGATGAAATACTATTCCTCCAAATAGAAGAACTCGATTAATATGAATTAATCCTTAGAAACAGTACGACATAGTAGGGGAATGGATCCATTACAGAAATAATTTTAAAGGGCTGGCATAGCTGTTTTCCCTGATTAGTAAATGGGGATTATCCTGATATATTTACTTATATAATTAAAAAATTAATTGAAAGAATTTTCAAAACCGAGAATAAAACCATGAAAATAAATATAGGGATTTAAACCCCACCTCCAAGAAGGGTTACCGAAATGTGGATTCACGATTATCAACATGACGCAAAATTATTCTCTCAATAATTAAGAGGGGTATCTTTGAAAAATGACCCATAAAATTATCATGCGTTAGTTTTTTAAACTAATTTATAGCAAATAAATATATTATTTCAAACAAATTTAGCGATAAATCTTTTCAAAATATAATATTATAGATATAATACTAATTATGTACACTTTAAATAAATTGACAGCCTAGAGCACAATTCTTATGTCAAAAACGACAATTTTTAATAATATTGATGAAAAAATGGTTTAACAATTTGAGATTAAACTAGTTTATAATTTTGTACCACATTGAAAGTATATATTAAACTGCTTTTGGATTAATGACAAGAATCTAATCGAGAAATGAAATTTCCGAATCATTATTAAACAGATATAAAAAAGGCGTAAATTATATATTTTTAGTAAATTCTAGCTAGCAATTATTTATATACCGTAAACTAAACAAAGCAGAAGAATTTTTTCTTTATTCATATCAAAATATATAATTTCTTCTAGTGTGTAACATAAAAGTAAGCATTTTACACCTTTAAAGTAACAAATTTCTATGGACGAAAAATATGGAGTAAAATTAGATAATTTGAGTGTCGGATTATATGCGGGTTTTTGAAAAAGCTGACCATTTTAAAGCAGTTTTAGAGGTTCCGCTTATATGCGAGTATAGACGGTAATTAATTTTAAATTAATTAAAATATTAAAACTTTAATAAAATATTGAAGATATTTTAGCTTTGTATTTTAAGTTTTATTTTGTCATTTTAAGCATACAAAATGTATCACACTAATGCCATCTTTTTAAGGTAAATTTTTCAATAAATTATCAGTTATAAATATCCTTATTACAAAACTATTTACTTATTTTTTCATATAAAAATATTTTTTTATTTAATAAGAACGAAGAAAGAAATGAAAATCTAGCAGATGTAAATACAAGGAATACTTTTAAACTACTATTTCTAAAATCGATTCCGAAAAAAGGTTTATGTTGAAGTGAAAAAACAATCGCTTGAAATCAATAGCTAGTCTGACAAGTGGAATAAAAAAATTATTGAAGCTTCAATCATATAATAAACACTCTCACTAAGAATCGGTTAATATAATTCAAATTATCTCTTGTCTTATAATTTTCATAAATTTTAAAAGAATAACTAAATACGAAGTGATTCACTTTCTAACAAGAATTTCTTTAAAAAGAAAAAAAATCGAAATATCCATAATTGTAGAAAAAATTATCAGATTTATGTTAAAAACTAGATTTTGGTTAAATTAGATGATAAGGTAGACTTCCAAAAATATGTTGAATTTCTAAAAGATAAATTTCGCCTAATATTTCTGGATCTAACATACATGGACATATCCCAGGGATTGGGATCTCAAAACCTGCTGGATTTACGTTACCCGCGAAAATATGCCGAACATTCTTTGATTTTAACATTTCTTTTTTATGGCATTTGCTTTTGGTCTATTATGCCCTAAATAGTTTTTTATGTATTTAATATGGAATATGAAAGGAAAACGTTTTCTAAGTTTTGTGCAACAGAAAGCCTAGTACAAGTAGCATCTATGTCCGAATGTCTGAATTAAAACTTTTGATTATTTAGTCCAAAATCTATACAATTTTTAAAGGTTTCATTTAAACTCAGTGATACAAAATGCAATTGTCACCATCAAAACATCATTTAAGGAAAATTATTAATTCTTTTCTTTGTTTACATGTATTTTTTTTCTATATCTCGTGAAACAATCTCGTAGGAAATAATTTTGGAAGGAATTCATTTTTTTTATTTTATAATTTTGAAACCAATTAGATGAAACTGAAATTACTCATTTTTAAAAGATGAAATGAATGATTTTGGTTATTGTTTGTCTGTACATACACTAAATTTTATGCTGCGTTAACGTGGTTTGTCAAAATAAAACCTTTTGTGATTCACGTTATGTGTTTATCTAGAGAAATTTTGCAATCTGTATGTTCAAAATACAAATTAAAAAGGCATTTTTCCGAAAAATATAAAATGTTTCGTTTTTTTAGTTATTGCTTGTTTCGTCTATATAAGCGTAGTAATTATTACGGAGTTTCAACTCAACTCAAAAATGTTTATTACACGGAATTATTCAAAATCGAAAAAAGCTGAGTAACACGCAGTATTTTGGATTGAAGTATATATAATTAGATTTAAAATATTATATATTTCATTCAACTTTTATTATCAACAAAATAAAAACTTATTGTAGGTAAAGAACAATTTACCCAAAATTAAAAAATGTATAAATTAGAATTTTAATGTAATTGTCTCCTATTTCATTTAAATCCTTTGGTATTCGCATTTTAAAGCATCGGTAAGTTGAAATTATTTTGATTTAAATGAATATAAACTTAAAGATGTCATTAATACTGCAATTTTAGGTAAAGGTAAGAAAAAAATATAGAACAACTTACTTACCAAGCAATCAGACTTATCGAAATACATCTAGTCAAGTAAATATTCTTTGATTCTGTATAGATTAATATTAAAATTAATGCTTTATTCCGTTATATCTTTGGAAGCATAGTAGACATTTTGGAATATATCAATAAAAAAATTGTAAGGGACATAATTTTTGATGGAACTTTTAAAATATTTATCCTGATCTATGAATATAATATTACATTAAAGTAATGTAGTTATTCTGGATAACAAAAATTAAATATAACTAATCTTCTTTAACAAAAATATACTTATTTATTGCATTGTATTTTATCTAGAATAAGTATATCGAAACTTTTATTTGATACTATTTATAAAAATATATATTTAGCTTATGAAATATGCCAATTTGGTCACTCTGAAGCGAAAGAATTTAAAAATAAAAAAATTTGTTCTAATTTTTATTATATATATTGTTAGTAGCCAAATATAGTAAAAATCAATATATATATATATAACTAAACTTTCTATTACTCAGTATGTGTAAGATAATAATCGTTTTAGGAATCATTTTTGAAACAGATTGATACTTTGATTAACAATACCATATTTTGTATAAGAAAAAATATTTGATTATATCATAGCGGAATAAAATATCTAAAAAATTTCTTACCATATGATATAAGTTCCAAAAGATTAGAGAAGTTTGTATTAATGTATCATACAGATTATATACCTTTAAGCTGCATAAGCCTGACACACCTAGTACGAATAATAAAAGAGGTTAACATCCCTATTAAATGGTTTTATCATGAATCCTGTTTTAATTTTTTATAAACTAATCTATTGTACATGTAATGCATATAAATAAACACAATTTTAAAATTCCCTTAAACAAAATACATAAAAACATATTTTAATCATAAGTAACCACAATAACATTCATAAAATATTTCAAATCTTCTATTATGCATCCTAATTTAGCCTTCAAAAATCAATAAGGTAAAATTCCAATAGAACGAATTTTTATAAGCCTCTTTGTTATTATATTAAATCAAATAATACATTGTATAACACGTTATGATAAAAATTTAGTAGTTGATAAGAAAAATTTATAGCTCTAATAGGCTAAAAGGAAAAAATAATACTTTTTTAAACCATATAATACTTGATATCCTCTCAGATTATGGTTTTAATTTATTTTGCAATTAATAAAGAAAAATATAACAAATATCAGTCATAGTAAGTTTTACATAATAATTTACAGAAAAAAATTTTGAGTGTGGTTTATTTCAGAGTCGATCATGAATAAAAAAATGTGTTTATTACAGTGTTTTATGGGTGTTAAAAACATTCCATTAAATAGTAATCTAGCAAACCATTTGCATAACAGATACAATCACGCACCTAACTTTAAATGAAATATAATATGCTTATTTAGAGAATTTAATTTGGAAGAAAAAATTAGTCATTATCACTATCATAACTATTATTTTGATTACATTCATGTCGAAATTGTATTTATATTTGACATTATAGTATTCAGTTTGATGGGATTAACATTATTTTTTAGTCCATAAACATCTCTGCAGACAGTCTTATTTTAAAAACATGTTTGGATACCTTATATATATATAAACTTATTATGTTTGATACCTATAAAATTTAAGGCTTAGGCGCAAAACGAAAATGATCATAGTTATAATATATATAACATATTGCCGTAAATCCTTGAGGTTTTTTGACAATTCAAAAAGATACCTCTTGGTAGTGGCAAGGCGGTGAATATATAAGTTCTTATATGGAATGTTGGAAAAATAGTTTCATTTGAAAAATAATGTTAATGTTTATGCCGTCAGCAGGAAATAAGTCCCTAATAAACTTTTTCTCAAAAAGGGGGTAGTATCCCTATAAGGATGTAACAATAAAATTAATTTAAAAACGGTTTTCTGATACTTTTTAAAGAATTCTAACATTATTTTATACTGTCTTACATGTTTTTTCCATTATATGTGTTTTATGAAAAATATTAGCAACCTTTTTAATTTTTTTTAACCAGTCGATGGTATAACGAAAATATTTTCAACATTTAATAATATTTTTATGAATGTAACAAGTTAGGAATTCCATCACAGAAAAAACTATAATTTAGGATATTATTTCTTTCGTTAAATTACAATACTCCATATATGCAGAGTACGAAAGGTTTCGTTAAAGATTTCGAATAATAAACTCGAGCAAAAGAAATAATAATGGCAATGGTTTCATGCTGATTAAAAATAAAATTTAATCTTTTCAATATTATAAACAAACATTTTATATTTATCATTTATAGATTATTTGAAAATAACATAAATCCGAAATATTTGTAAGGTATGTTCATCCTACCTGATCTAGTAAAAATAATCAATAGAAATAACTAAAAAATATTATCTATAAGATAAGCAAAACGTTGCGAATGTGATGTAGGGAGAATTGAGTCGTTCTAAACTAAAACAAACGTAAAGTTTCATTAAATTTAGTTTCAATTGAACATATTTGAAAATGAAATAATACTAAAAGTTCATTTATTAAATTTAATCATTAAGATAAAAAAATATATTCTATACTTAACTACTTTTAATCACAGTAAATTTCTTTTAAAAGCTAATGCAACAACATAAATAAGGATTACAAATAGCTATAATCCTAAATTTTTAATACTACATGATGCAATAAATGTTCCCCATTATTATCTGGTATTTTTTATACGTAAAAAAACCTCACATTCACCAATACAAAACCATTGAAGGAATAAATAGTTAATGACAATATCTAACATTGGTAGAGCGTATTTAAATAAAAAAACTTAACGATCAATAACAACCTGTGTTTAAACATAGAATTTTTTAAATGTAAAATTAAGGTTTTTGAATGAAAATTTTTACAAAAATAAAAACCCTGCTTGCTTAAATGCATAAAGTATTCCAGCTGATGTGACAGTGAAAGATGTTACACTATTGACTACCATACAAGTTTTGTTGTTTGTTTTTAATCCTCTGAACATTCTTTAAATATTTTTCGTTCTTTGGATTAATAGTACCTCTCATAGGAGGGTACAAAAAATCGATATTCTTTCCAGCTTTAAGAGAATCCTTAGCCAATTGAGATTTTGATAACACACGTTCCATAATTTCATTTAGGGCTTTTTTATCTATGATAAATTACAATATAAAAATAAATCAAAACCAGTGAAACGATCTAATTTTGTAATTCTTGAATTTATTTTTCTTCCAATTGTGGTTAAAGACACAAAAAGTAAGAATAATAAGTTTTTCCCAGCAGAACATTTTGAGGAAAAATACGTTGCACCGATTGATACAACGCCAAACAATATATGGATGATTATAGAATAACGTCCTTGTACAAGAGGGTTGTAAAGCAAAAGAGCCCATACTGCCACACCGCATAATAGTGGTAAAAGATAAAAAGGATCTCTTTCAGATAGATCATCTAGATAGATAAAACTAATTCCTTTAAAGTGTTTAGGAGTTGTAGTCATGCATGCCGACGCAAGAACAAATGCCATCAAGATTGCAATTTTATTCCTTAATTCTTTCGCATACTTAATGTGTAAAAACATTGAAACAACAAATTACAAACGAAAAATCATCCAAAACTTTACTATTGGATTTTGTATAGATAATGTTGGATACCTCGACACCAATATAATCAAGGCTGGTTCTAAATCGATGTTCCAATTCATTATTCCACAGTTGTGATCTGATATCCCTTTGATTATTATAGTATATTTTCTGAGCTAAAATGGTTAATAAACAAAAATATTTCTATAAGGTTTAAAAGTAATTTATTATTCATTTAATTATTATACATAAAAAACTTTAAAAAGATTTAAATTATTTATCAAAAAGGAAGAAAATATTATGCAACTTTGTTGATCTGGTCGTCAGTAAACCTAAAAAAATTGGTAGAGTACTGGTTAAAAAACCATGATACTAGTTGCTTTAAATTTCAGTATCATCGTAAAATTTGATCAGACTTCCTGGAGGGGATTTTCCGATATTCGAAACGCTTATGATACTTTTGAAATGTAAAAGCATGACAGGAGTAAAATTCAGCTATTACAGTAAGTTTTTTACTCTGTTCATCAAATAATGACAGAGAAATATGACAAAAGTAGAGCGACATGGGTGCTGCTTTCTCGAACAAAAAATTGAGCTCAAAAGGAATATTAGATTCATCAAGTATATAAATTATTTTAACCACTGTATTCAAGTCCTATCCAAAAAATTATTGGAACATCGATTTTAATTTATTTGCCAAGTTCTAGTTACTTTAAAAATAATTTTATTTGAGCTAAATATATTAATTTTTAAATAGAACTTGCAGAATCATATTTTATCATTGAGTTTTTTGGGTAAACAAGATTAATCATTAACATAAGCAAAAATTTTATAATTTAGCAACATATATTCAAATATGCACCTAGCTAATCATAAATCTTAAAATAGGTATAAAATATATGCGCTCTGGATAATAAGATGATGTTTAATATAATGTCTATAAACTTTATATATTAATAAAAAATAAACAAAAAAACTACTTAAATAAGTTTTACGTTATTTTTAGTCAAGAATGTTATTTTCAATCACGTTATAAGACTTTATACACCAGCAATAACCAAATTGAAGCATGCATACTAAATATAGCTAATAAAAAAATTTGTTTTATCTCTACTTGATTCATAAGTTTAACATTAAATAAGTGATAATGATCCATGGGAACAGGAAACTACAAGAAATTTTTTTTTGAATTGGTATTAAAACCTTGAAATGTTGAATTCAATGAGGAATTAGCTAGAAATTGTTACGGTTTAACGGGTCATCAAGGTTAGATAACTGTTGAATACTGTTCCTACTTCAAGCAGAATGTCTCGCATTAGATGCATATTTAAAACGTAAGCCAGTTAAAGGGTAGCAAATATTCTTTTAATCCAGTGGGACAGGATAAAGCATTTTTTTAATACATCCAAAAACTTATCATCATACACCATGGTTTATTATTATTTAATAACTTAATGTTTTACCCTAATCGACAATGTGATTTACAAAAAAAGCCTTCAGTGTTCATTATATATAATACATTAAAATATATATAACGACAGTGATATGGTAAAATACATTTATTTTAGTAATAATCAGCATAAAAAAAATTAAATATCCTACACTAACAGAATTGATCAAAATAAAGAATTTTCACTCGTTAAAATATAAAACTAAACATGTATATCTTAAAATCGCTTTAAATTATTTAAGGTAACATGAAATTATGAAAATCCATTTTTTACTACAAAAAAAAATAATCAGTCCAGCATATTTAAATCTATAAGATTAAATGTCATATCTGAATAGTAGGATAGATCCCAATTGTGAAAAATAAATAATAATTTAACAGCAGTCATTTCACACATACATTCATGATATTTTGTAATTACAAATTATTTTTATGTACTATACATAGGAACTTTCTTAAAAACGGTATTTCCGTATTATAATTTCTTACAAACAAATTACGACAAAAAACTTGAGGTTATGTTTTCGATTTTAAAACCATTGTTAATTGTAAAACATATTCTTAATCGAAATTAAAGCATCAATTTTGATATGCCAATGTTGGTCAATTAATTTTTCATAAAAAATACAAAATTTCTCAGATTTCGAATTGATATGATAAGCCAGTCATTCCAAAAAATAATATTAGCATTAGAAAAATATTGGTATAAAATAAAGATTTCAATTAAAAGAACACATGAGCAATTTGAGTATGAATTTTAAATACATTAAGTGTAAGCTATTCACATTTCTTAGATAATTTTATATAGGGTAACCATCAAAATTAACCGTATCACACCAATTAGTTTAAAAGTTAAACTAAATAGTAACGATAAGCACATCAACCAGACGCATTTACTTTATTTTAACAAAATTTTAAAAAAATCTATATGATTAGCATTCCTTATATCAATAATTAACTGTAAGCATGGAGCAGCATATTTCTCCAAATCTTTTCATTAAAATCTAAATGATCCTTCGATCTACCAAAATCAAGTGAAAACTCAGATAACTTCAGCCAAATTCTTCCGTAATATAAAGTAGTATGCAATAAGCAAAATGAAAGTCATTTTATAAATGATAATTCTTTGTATCACTAAAAAACAAATTAATAATAAAGTTTTAAATGAAAAAATTTTACAAAAATTAAAAAGAATTAACCCTAGAACTCCTGCAGTTGACCATTGTAGTCCACGAGGAAGAAAAACTTTAATATCTTTCTGCACACAATTTTATTTTCTTCCCACTGTATTCCTATTTTAT
>LDMZ01002905.1:0-11536 GCA_001455285.1 Sphaeromyxa zaharoni
TATATATATAAGGTATCCAAACATGTTTTTAAAATAAGACTGTCTGCAGAGATGTTTATGGACTAAAAAATAATGTTAATCCCATCAAACTGAATACTATAATGTCAAATATAAATACAATTTCGACATGAATGTAATCAAAATAATAGTTATGATAGTGATAATGACTAATTTTTTCTTCCAAATTAAATTCTCTAAATAAGCATATTATATTTCATTTAAAGTTAGGTGCGTGATTGTATCTGTTATGCAAATGGTTTGCTAGATTACTATTTAATGGAATGTTTTTAACACCCATAAAACACTGTAATAAACACATTTTTTTATTCATGATCGACTCTGAAATAAACCACACTCAAAATTTTTTTCTGTAAATTATTATGTAAAACTTACTATGACTGATATTTGTTATATTTTTCTTTATTAATTGCAAAATAAATTAAAACCATAATCTGAGAGGATATCAAGTATTATATGGTTTAAAAAAGTATTATTTTTTCCTTTTAGCCTATTAGAGCTATAAATTTTTCTTATCAACTACTAAATTTTTATCATAACGTGTTATACAATGTATTATTTGATTTAATATAATAACAAAGAGGCTTATAAAAATTCGTTCTATTGGAATTTTACCTTATTGATTTTTGAAGGCTAAATTAGGATGCATAATAGAAGATTTGAAATATTTTATGAATGTTATTGTGGTTACTTATGATTAAAATATGTTTTTATGTATTTTGTTTAAGGGAATTTTAAAATTGTGTTTATTTATATGCATTACATGTACAATAGATTAGTTTATAAAAAATTAAAACAGGATTCATGATAAAACCATTTAATAGGGATGTTAACCTCTTTTATTATTCGTACTAGGTGTGTCAGGCTTATGCAGCTTAAAGGTATATAATCTGTATGATACATTAATACAAACTTCTCTAATCTTTTGGAACTTATATCATATGGTAAGAAATTTTTTAGATATTTTATTCCGCTATGATATAATCAAATATTTTTTCTTATACAAAATATGGTATTGTTAATCAAAGTATCAATCTGTTTCAAAAATGATTCCTAAAACGATTATTATCTTACACATACTGAGTAATAGAAAGTTTAGTTATATATATATATATTGATTTTTACTATATTTGGCTACTAACAATATATATAATAAAAATTAGAACAAATTTTTTTATTTTTAAATTCTTTCGCTTCAGAGTGACCAAATTGGCATATTTCATAAGCTAAATATATATTTTTATAAATAGTATCAAATAAAAGTTTCGATATACTTATTCTAGATAAAATACAATGCAATAAATAAGTATATTTTTGTTAAAGAAGATTAGTTATATTTAATTTTTGTTATCCAGAATAACTACATTACTTTAATGTAATATTATATTCATAGATCAGGATAAATATTTTAAAAGTTCCATCAAAAATTATGTCCCTTACAATTTTTTTATTGATATATTCCAAAATGTCTACTATGCTTCCAAAGATATAACGGAATAAAGCATTAATTTTAATATTAATCTATACAGAATCAAAGAATATTTACTTGACTAGATGTATTTCGATAAGTCTGATTGCTTGGTAAGTAAGTTGTTCTATATTTTTTTCTTACCTTTACCTAAAATTGCAGTATTAATGACATCTTTAAGTTTATATTCATTTAAATCAAAATAATTTCAACTTACCGATGCTTTAAAATGCGAATACCAAAGGATTTAAATGAAATAGGAGACAATTACATTAAAATTCTAATTTATACATTTTTTAATTTTGGGTAAATTGTTCTTTACCTACAATAAGTTTTTATTTTGTTGATAATAAAAGTTGAATGAAATATATAATATTTTAAATCTAATTATATATACTTCAATCCAAAATACTGCGTGTTACTCAGCTTTTTTCGATTTTGAATAATTCCGTGTAATAAACATTTTTGAGTTGAGTTGAAACTCCGTAATAATTACTACGCTTATATAGACGAAACAAGCAATAACTAAAAAAACGAAACATTTTATATTTTTCGGAAAAATGCCTTTTTAATTTGTATTTTGAACATACAGATTGCAAAATTTCTCTAGATAAACACATAACGTGAATCACAAAAGGTTTTATTTTGACAAACCACGTTAACGCAGCATAAAATTTAGTGTATGTACAGACAAACAATAACCAAAATCATTCATTTCATCTTTTAAAAATGAGTAATTTCAGTTTCATCTAATTGGTTTCAAAATTATAAAATAAAAAAAATGAATTCCTTCCAAAATTATTTCCTACGAGATTGTTTCACGAGATATAGAAAAAAAATACATGTAAACAAAGAAAAGAATTAATAATTTTCCTTAAATGATGTTTTGATGGTGACAATTGCATTTTGTATCACTGAGTTTAAATGAAACCTTTAAAAATTGTATAGATTTTGGACTAAATAATCAAAAGTTTTAATTCAGACATTCGGACATAGATGCTACTTGTACTAGGCTTTCTGTTGCACAAAACTTAGAAAACGTTTTCCTTTCATATTCCATATTAAATACATAAAAAACTATTTAGGGCATAATAGACCAAAAGCAAATGCCATAAAAAAGAAATGTTAAAATCAAAGAATGTTCGGCATATTTTCGCGGGTAACGTAAATCCAGCAGGTTTTGAGATCCCAATCCCTGGGATATGTCCATGTATGTTAGATCCAGAAATATTAGGCGAAATTTATCTTTTAGAAATTCAACATATTTTTGGAAGTCTACCTTATCATCTAATTTAACCAAAATCTAGTTTTTAACATAAATCTGATAATTTTTTCTACAATTATGGATATTTCGATTTTTTTTCTTTTTAAAGAAATTCTTGTTAGAAAGTGAATCACTTCGTATTTAGTTATTCTTTTAAAATTTATGAAAATTATAAGACAAGAGATAATTTGAATTATATTAACCGATTCTTAGTGAGAGTGTTTATTATATGATTGAAGCTTCAATAATTTTTTTATTCCACTTGTCAGACTAGCTATTGATTTCAAGCGATTGTTTTTTCACTTCAACATAAACCTTTTTTCGGAATCGATTTTAGAAATAGTAGTTTAAAAGTATTCCTTGTATTTACATCTGCTAGATTTTCATTTCTTTCTTCGTTCTTATTAAATAAAAAAATATTTTTATATGAAAAAATAAGTAAATAGTTTTGTAATAAGGATATTTATAACTGATAATTTATTGAAAAATTTACCTTAAAAAGATGGCATTAGTGTGATACATTTTGTATGCTTAAAATGACAAAATAAAACTTAAAATACAAAGCTAAAATATCTTCAATATTTTATTAAAGTTTTAATATTTTAATTAATTTAAAATTAATTACCGTCTATACTCGCATATAAGCGGAACCTCTAAAACTGCTTTAAAATGGTCAGCTTTTTCAAAAACCCGCATATAATCCGACACTCAAATTATCTAATTTTACTCCATATTTTTCGTCCATAGAAATTTGTTACTTTAAAGGTGTAAAATGCTTACTTTTATGTTACACACTAGAAGAAATTATATATTTTGATATGAATAAAGAAAAAATTCTTCTGCTTTGTTTAGTTTACGGTATATAAATAATTGCTAGCTAGAATTTACTAAAAATATATAATTTACGCCTTTTTTATATCTGTTTAATAATGATTCGGAAATTTCATTTCTCGATTAGATTCTTGTCATTAATCCAAAAGCAGTTTAATATATACTTTCAATGTGGTACAAAATTATAAACTAGTTTAATCTCAAATTGTTAAACCATTTTTTCATCAATATTATTAAAAATTGTCGTTTTTGACATAAGAATTGTGCTCTAGGCTGTCAATTTATTTAAAGTGTACATAATTAGTATTATATCTATAATATTATATTTTGAAAAGATTTATCGCTAAATTTGTTTGAAATAATATATTTATTTGCTATAAATTAGTTTAAAAAACTAACGCATGATAATTTTATGGGTCATTTTTCAAAGATACCCCTCTTAATTATTGAGAGAATAATTTTGCGTCATGTTGATAATCGTGAATCCACATTTCGGTAACCCTTCTTGGAGGTGGGGTTTAAATCCCTATATTTATTTTCATGGTTTTATTCTCGGTTTTGAAAATTCTTTCAATTAATTTTTTAATTATATAAGTAAATATATCAGGATAATCCCCATTTACTAATCAGGGAAAACAGCTATGCCAGCCCTTTAAAATTATTTCTGTAATGGATCCATTCCCCTACTATGTCGTACTGTTTCTAAGGATTAATTCATATTAATCGAGTTCTTCTATTTGGAGGAATAGTATTTCATCCAATATATTTATCTTCAAAATAAATAATAAGAGAAGCTTAAGTTTCTTCATTATGATATAAAATATCGTAATATTGCGAAATTTCAAAGGCAATATCAATGTTGTACAGAGCTGAAAATGCAAAAAAAACCATCATTTTCCATTAAATTTGTTTAATTCTAGAATTTCTGAGTGTCATCAAAATATTTCTTGCTTATCTTAAATTTTTCTTCTCCTACTCTTGTTAAAGTGAACAAAAATCACTTGATGCATTTGGAAGCAATTTCTTAATGTACCTATCGTTTTTATTTCAAGATTTAACTAATATTATAGACCGAGATTATGGTTGTTAATCCTGTCCTAATGAAACCAAAAGCCATGGCTTTAATCATTAATTTTATTCCCCTATATAGAAAATTAAATAAAGGGAACAACACTTCGATTAGATATACCATTAATAGTTTATATTTAGCTGAAATGCAAAGGGTTATCACTTAAAGGCATAATCACAAAACCAATGCCTTGTTTTTCGAAAAAAATTCAAAATTTTCTGTAATAAATAAAAACTATCCGATTCTTTCATTTACTCATATGAAGAAACCATCTATCAGTCAAAGGTGCGGTAAGTTTTGCCTGAACGATTCATTCACCTGCATCCACTTCTATTCCAATTCTTATCCCGTTCTTGCTTCTAGTTTTTGAAAAATTTTCCAACCATAAATCTTAAATTATAGGTAATTGCATATTACCAGTTCCAAAATTTCAAATATCCTTGCAGCAATAATTTCCTGAGTAGAATCTTCTATAATCATTTATTGCCACTTCATATCATTTAGTAGATTTCTTTTTACAATTCTAAATTAGCATGGGAGGTGATTACAGGATCAGATTATATTTTCTCTAATATTATTATGTAAATGACATTGAGATCCTTGAAATTTTTTCTAATAATTGATACATCTATATATTATCTTTTTATAGACAATTCCTTTTTTCTATATGTATGTAATTTCTAAACACTAGCAATTAATTTTTATTAAATTGTAGGAGTAACTTTAAATTCAATTTCGAAAAAAATGTTTGAACAAATACCAAATATGATAAAATATTGTCTATTTTATAGCAAATGAATTATTTGACTATTTTAAACACTTTGAAATATTTTTAAAGCGCCTTGAAGATTATTAACAAAATAAAATTTCCTTAATATTTAAAAAATATTATATCCAAAATTTTTCACTGATAAAGATGTATCAGTTACCTTTGATTTATAACTAGGTAGCTCTTTAGACTGTAGGAACGTACATATCGTGCATGTATATAACAATCGATTAAATGGTTCACATAAATTATTTCATTCTACGAATCGCCAATCTTCTATTCAAATTGTACTTTTTGAAAAATATTTTTCATGATATACAATTTATAATTATTAATTAATACAGAACCTTTCGGATTCATCATATTTTTAAATATTTTTTTCTAAATTGATGTCTTCATAATAAAGGGTTGATTAATTTAGGTTCATAAATTTTTTTTAAAATCAACGTTAATATTATTTAATTAAAATTTTAAGAAAAAAATTTTAATCAATGAAATATCCTTTCCAGTAACACAAGGAAGGTTCTTGTAACCTAACCTTAATAAGATAATCTGTTTCATATATTAAATGTTCCATAAATCTTAATCTTAACATAAAACTTGCTCTTGGAGTACGTTAAATTTTCAAAATTTACATATATATTGCACAAAAATAATATTTATGGTAATAAGAGCATTTAAATCATTCGAGAAATGCCAATTTTTTAAATATTTTGTACAGCAATATCACATGGAGTTGCAAGTAATCGTTTTTGATTTATATTATTTTTTCAGAGTAAATCTTGATTGTATGTAAATAATATTTTAATTACTTTTAGAAGTATATTTCGATGAATTTAGTTTTGGATACAACTTATTTTGGATTTATCAGGAAAAATAAATTAATGAATATTACAGCTTATTAAAATAAAATTTTAAATTTAATTTTTTTCATAAATATATGTAATTTTAATTAAATAGTTTAGAAAAAACGAAGAATAAGTTTCTTTTATTCCAGCAGGAAAAAATTCTTAGGTAAATGCGTTAGATATGAAAAGATAAATTTTAAAACAAGATACCTTAACAAAATATATAATATAAATGTGTTTTCTAGTCATATAAAATAATTTTAAATAATACGTCATCATAAAATTAGATTATCATACCTCAATTTATTCATGAAAGATGAGCGATGTAAATAAATGGTACTCGTAGTAACTCCTATTTGGCAAAAGAATATAAAAACTTCACAATTTTTTTTATTTTCTAGTAAATATTTTTAGATTATACAATATTTTAAGGTTTAATTTTATTTCAATTAAAGAAAAAAGATTTTGATGGAAGTTTAAAATCTAAAATATTCAGATTAAATTGTCGTATTTTTTACAAATCAAGATTCACGGTTTCTCTATTCATTTTATGTATTTATAATATTCGTAACTAAAGCAATTTTTTAATGCATGTAATATTGGACAAATATTTTTTATATGGGTCAAATTTAATTGGAATAAACTACACAGGTAGGGATAATTTTTACAATATATGTATATATATATATCTTCAAAGAAAATACTTTAAATTAGAATAAACTATTAAGGCAATAATCCAAAATACGTGCAACAGAGCAATTTTTCTGAGCTTGTTGATTTTTGTACCAATAAGTATATTTTTTATTTGAATCATTGTTGTTTAGTTATTGCACAGACACAAACTGGCGGAATATCTGTGCTTCCTATTAAGCCAACTGCAGGCATAGGAGGTGATATAAATTTTATGTTTAAAAATGTACCAAATGGATATTCTTTAACGATGGTAGAAGGAAAATTTAAAAATGCTCAATATATCATGTACAGAAGCTTACCTGCAGCTGTGTTAGACATTCATCCTTTTGAAGGAAGATTCCTATATATAAATAATTCAATGGCAAGATTAATAGATTTGTCGACCTCCTTTAATGACGTAAATATTCATTTTATATTTAAATTATCGAATCAATCGACAAAAATTACTGTAACAACAAATAAAATTCGAATTCGTAACGTCCTATTATTTTACCAAATAATCTGAAATAGTTCCCAAAAATTCTGCTCCTATATTAAAAAGTGAGCTTCAACAACATGGTTAGTTTATAATTTTTTTAAATATATTTAAGGATTTGCATTGTTGAATAAACCAGTTATATCACCTGATGAAACTATTACCTTCATAATTGATCATTTAAGCCCGCAGAAAGGTGGAGTAAACAATTTTGCCCTCATTACCAATTTACAACCTTCAAACCAAATTAATAAGATTTTAATGTTCGTTATACCAACAATAGCCAGTGGAGTTACTTTTCTACATGATATTGCTGCTAACACCCTTTCCACTACCAACTTGAACGACAATGGAAAAATGTTAAGCAGTCAATTATTAATGGTTAGAAAATATATGGGCTTGAACCACATTTCTTCGTCTAGATATTTATTCGCCATTGGTAACATTATTTTTCTGAAATATAACATAAAAAAGAATTTTATACCAATTTTAAATCCCAAAATAACAAATACTCTTGGAATTTACGTAATGATGGAAAGAGGGCTAAGTCTTTCAAAATTATGTTTTATGACGGGGTATGGTTTAAAGAACCGACTTTAATGGCCGAATGTTTCGTCCAAAACAGCTCGTGTCAGACAGTCGAAAAATATAAATTCCTTGTTGGTTCAGTCACCCCAAAAACGTTCTCAATTATTTCTTGCCCACCAACAAATCCTCTTGCGTTAATGTTTGTGGCTACATACGATCTTCGGAGCATATCTGGATATACAAAAGAGATAATAATAAGTCAGATTCTTCACATCATATATTTTTCTCTTACATTATTTTTTAATAAATAATATATTTCTAAATATATCTAGATTATCAAGACACCATGAATATCTGTACTTTTTGTAATCCTGGTAAATTTTTAGCATTCTTTCTATATACCTTCTCAACATTCAATTATAGATTTAATAACGAATTTTTAAAACTAAATTAGTATATGATCTCCAAATTTTTTAAAGAGAGTAAAATATTTTACTATTAATTTAAAGAGAGGATTTATTCTACTACATAAAGAAATTGTTAATAGATTGATTTGAAAAAAATTAAAGGCTTGATTGTAGTTAAAACATATTTTAGTAATAAAAATCTATTAATAACTTTTTACACCATTGAAAATGTTAAATTAAATGGGTTCATTGTGAGGCAGCAATGTATTCTCAAATTCTCACGGACCAGTTTCAGCTTATTAGGTACCTCGCATGTTGAAGCTCTCCATGCGGACTATTTCCAGCCTTCCGGAGTATTTAGGGACATTCCTGTAATATACACTGCTCATTGCCTCGCGTTGTAGTTATTTTTGTTAACAAAAATATTTATTATTTACTAGGTTTTTTCGAAATAACAAATTCATTAAATTGGTACTAGCTAGAGTGCAGTATTTTTTAGTATTTCTTAATATACCGAATAAAATCACCAAATGACCATGTCAATATGTAATATTTTAATATTTAATTTTTCTGAAATTAAGTTATTTCAAAAAATAATATTTGCAATTTGTAAAGATAAATATATAATGAATCATGTAGTGATTAAGTGCTCTTTTCCAAATATTTCGTTAAAGAAACAATAGTGGGTTATTCACTTTTCATAATTTGATGTAACAGGTCTCAATTGCAAAACTGATCATTACTACTGATACTAAAACTTTTGTCAAAAAAACCTACTTTTTTTGTATTTTTTATAAAATGATGTTACTTGAGTATCGAAATATACATATAAATTATTTTATAGATAAATCAGAAGATAATATTTATGAAATTAATGCAGATTTATATTATTGCAATAATCAAAATGTTTTATGTTTGTCCGTTAACAGCAGGGAACCAATTATTAACGAATTATATTAATTGTTTTTCACGCTGGTGTAATTAATTAAGCGTACTGCGGATGAAATGTTTTATATTTTGTAGAAAACTGTTGTTTTTATGTCTCTGATAACAACACTGTTAAGTCGGCCACATATTTGGTGTTCGATGATCGAAGTAAACGCCAATTTCTTTCTTTTTAAATGTATTTTGTACAGAATGCTTCTGTTGGTTGTCGATATTAATGTGTGTTTTATATTCTGTTTTGTACATTTATACGCTTTATTTAGCATTAAATATATTATCTAGGGTTTTATCAAAATTACCCTAGTTTTAAGTTTTTTTTCAATATTCTGTGGAAAACTTTATAAAACTTCCCCTGTACTTGGTCTATGCTTAAGAAAATATTCATGAACAATAACTAAATATAATGTGGTGCATGCGTATATATAGCTATTAAGGTCAACTCCATAATACGAAGAAGGCTGAAAAGAATAAAAACTTGATAGCGTGCTAGTTCGCAACTTTATTCAATTTATTTTGTTCACCTTAAATTTAAATGTCTTCCGATCGAAGGGACGTAAGACCCCCGCTAAAAAGGTTACCCCACGATGGCCGTGAGCCAGAAGGGGCAGTCTGGTGGGGAAATAGAACCAGCTTGATCTTCGTCAGCTACGTGCTGATGGGTCGATACCCTCGTGGGTACCGCATATATATATTAAAAAATCCTTCATTTGACAAACAAAGAATTTTCACACCCACTTTAAAGCTATTTAAATTTTTCTAAATATTGTAAGTTCACATATACAAAGTGAATAAAATTATTAAGCTGTGTCTTATCTCGTCGAATATTTTTAATCTGATAAAATAAATATCGTTAATAGTGCTTAAAATACATGTATTTCCAATAATATTTCAATTACATGTTTTATTCAGATCTTAAGGTTAGATTGAACATCAGCTTGAAACCATTACCATGACAGTGTCAGAGTTTGTCTAATAAAAATTTTAAAAATCCAAACATTGTAAAATTTTTACACAAAAATTGTTGCCTACTTCCCCAGTGTCATTCAACTGTTCAAAATTTCCTTTTCTAGGTCACAGAAATATCATTTTAATCATAATTAGCGTAAAAGATGTAAAAAGTTTTAAAACGATACTAATATATTTCATTATTATAAATTTATAATAATTTCTGACTTGAGGAAAAAAATTGATTTTTTTAAAACTTTCAGTATAAATAAATATCCATTTATCGGGTTGATTAAAAAAACATGTAAATACTTCAGTGTAATACTTGAAATATTTCATATGATCAGTATCAGTGATAACTAATTTATTATAGAATTTTCAACCCATTAAACTTGAAAAAGTTAATTGTTACGAGAATACATAAATCACTATACACCATAAGTTAGTTCTTGAATAAGTTTATAAATTGAAAAATAAATATTTTTTGTTTTTTTATTCCTAATATAAGGGATAACTAACAGCTTGCAAGCATAGAAAATTTTATATGATAATTATTTCGAGAAAGATTAATATTTGTTTAGCAGAAGTGTCTGACCAAAAGCCATGTAACTTTAAACCTACATTCATCATTACTACCACGACAACGACAACAACAACAACTACAACAGTCCGCCCATCAACAAATCAAACTGAGTAATTAATAGCTTATTTTTATTATTGTAATTTGTAGTAACACCGCAATTAAGGATAAAGGCAAATTTATCGCAAATTTAATGATTATCAATAGATAAAAAAAATGTGGATTCAAAGAAGCTTGGTAAGTTTATATTTATCAATTTTTTATAATCACTTTTTCATAATGTTTTTAGGTATTATTATTGGAATGACCCTGTTTTCTGTTGCTGTTCTTACTTCAATAGGAGTACTAATGTTATATCTTTTATAATATCATATATATATAATTCAGATATTATATTTTAAAAGAAAAAAAAGTAAAGGCAATAGGGGCCTTGAACTATGCATAATAATGTTGGAGGAAGCCTATTATTAACATTAACCTAGATAAATGTTATAATACTCTTATATATATTCTTTTGTTGGCTCATGCAACCTCTAAGGTTACTAAATAAAAATTTACAAAAGAAAACTTTTCCACAGAAGGGCATATGGACACATGAAAACAATAAAAATAATAATTTGTAGCATATCGATTAGCGAAGGTTATTAAATTTCGTGATTATTCTGTTAGTTTTATGTTTCGTTACGCTGATAGCAA
>LDMZ01002917.1:0-13752 GCA_001455285.1 Sphaeromyxa zaharoni
TTTTTTTTCAAACGTTGCTTGAAAGGTTCAAAAAGATGAGATTTTAAATTTTCCCAAACCAAGAGCCTTTGTTCATTTGATAAAACACCAGAATGTCTATCCCATACGTCATTAATCAACTTCAGACATCCTTAGTCACCCATCCAGCCACAATCTAATACATAGAAAACGATATCAGGAGGAAACTTTTCTTTTAAAGGAACTGTCTCCCTCTTTAAAACCAGAAATGGCTTTAACTTGGTTCCATCAGCTAAACAATATAAAGCTGCGATGAAGTGTTGCTTCTCATGTCCTGTAAGTTTCACATATATTTATTTTTTCCCACTTTGTTCACCATCTTGTTCCAATTAATATTGAAAAACATCGCAGTTTCACCTCTGTTCTAATATTGGTGAGAGAGTAAATTTGATGCTTTTAATGTTTTATGATGAATTTTTGAAAAGAAATGACTCCATCCTTAAAGTCTTCAGACAGCTTTTAAGCAATTTTTGATTTTTGACGTAAAAGAAAATTTTTTATCATCATAAATCTACATAGCTAACCACAAGACGCTTTAAAATTTTGGCTAAATTAACGATTCTTCTTAAACCAATTTATAGCCTCAATTTGAATGTTACTCGTGCTGACGATAAAAGCCTCATTCCTTCTATCTGTTACCCAAGCAGCTTAGGAATTTCCTAGTTTGGACCATTGAAATTTTATTTTTTCTTAGCTATGCAGGAAAAAACCTTAACCTGCTCCTTATGACTTTGAAGGCGGTTCAGTAAGGTGGGACTTACCTCCTGCCCGCTTTCGCGTCAGGTTAGGCGCCAGTCCGAACCTCTCAGGTTATTTGACAGGCAGTGTCGGGTTTTCACCCACTAAAACAACCCCTATTACCTACCCTTGTACTAGGGCTACGCTACCTGATTAGGCTTTCGTTCTCTATCATTGAAATAGTTTTGTACTTCTTGCGTACTTTGATCGCGGAATCATTTTTAAACTATCTTGAGCATTTTTCCACTCGCGGACATGCTTGTCATTGAGCCCTAAGCCATATCCACAATTTTCAATTCAAACATGGCATGGTATTTTGCCCTTCAAGGTGACATGGGTTAAAAAATGTACTACCTATTTATTATAATCTACTATGCACGCGGCCTATAAGTGGCAAATAACCATTAACTAAAGTTAATTAATTATGTTAATCATGCTGTATTATTGGATACTTCTTTATTGTGCTTTGGGACGACGAACATGGTGATCGATTCATGCAAATGAGTCAAATTAATGAAAAAATGTATGTGTTAGATGTGTAAAGCTAATGTGGCATGATGGATGCTGCTTATACACACTGTATATCTGTAACTTAAAAAAACCTTTGAATGTTTGGGGTGCTATTTATTGATGGTTTCGGCTTACACACGAGGAGTTACGGTATGTAAAAATATTATTTTCCAAGGTCTACGATCGTTTAAAATATTTATTGTTGTAATATAAATTGTTTCATGGTACCAGTTTTAATTTATTAAGTGTCTTCTTCATAGTCGATACGATCCGGGATCTTATGATGATTTTGCTAAAAAATTTATATTCATTATAATCCGTTACATAATGTATAAGGCATATATCAAGATTGTTATTAACGGAAGAAAGGTATTTTGATCAATTAGTATTAAATATAAGATTCTTCGTAACATTTCTAAATATAAATTGAATATATATTTTTCCTTACTGTCACTCATCGTACCCTGAGAGGTTATTACAATTAATTTTACAGTAATAAATTTTACATCAAATATAAACAGTTGAATTTTAATTTTGATAATTCAATTATATTCTGTTTAGAGAAACCTTTTTGACCATAAATAGATTTAAAAAATGTAAACTTATCAAATGATGTTCTAATTTTTTCTCACAATATAAGAGCAATTATGTTAAATGTTTAAACTAATACTTTTTAAATAAAAGAATTTTTTATTTCTCAACATTTTTTAAAATTAGAAGAATTGGTAAAACACTTAGTCCTACAAAACGCAAGTTAAAGAAAAGTATGTAACAGAAAATCATTTGAGCTATTTATATTAAAACAGTGTAAACTTAAACATCAAATACACACAAGATTTAGAAAGGAAAAAAAACATTAGTCCAAATTGGAAATTATGAAAATGTGGCAACAAATTTTAGGAGCCTCTTAGGAATAAGAATTTAATATTCTGTGAAATAACCCGTACTGATTTCAACCGGTTTTTTTTGTGGGATCGATGTTTTTATTTATTTGATCATAAAAAATTCGGATAATTTGTAAGTAAAATGAATTATACTATAATAAAGTAACTTGAAATTCGATGTAGGGTAGGATATTCCTCTAATATGTATGAATATAAATCATAATTTACGGTAACATAATTTAGGCCAATATTTCATTTTCCGTAAACGTTAACCAATAATAGAAAATATTGATGGCATTTTTCGTTAAATTTATTTTATTAAGAACATATATTTATTGAAAAATTGTATATAAATTTAATATCTAGGATTCATTGATTAATTAATTTTTAATTTAATCAAATTATATCTATTCCCATAGTCAGGTACGTTCACATATCTATGCATAAAAAAATGATGTTATTAATTAATTAACTTAACGAAATATTCCTTGAATGACTAACATAGATATGCATTACAATTTGAATGATTTTTGACTCTCACTCTTTTTTGAATTAAAAAGATTAATACCGAAGGAAGGTTATTAGGCAAGTTTTCTTTATCTTAAAAATTTGGTTTTATCAAAATTTTGATATAATGATCGGGTTTATGTAAATTTGATCGATTATCATAAATCTACTCATTAGACTAGAAGAGTTTCTACAACTGCCTAATTCTAAAAAAGTCTTGGATTCGCGAATCTAAAAAAAATTACTTTTTTTAAGATTATTTTCATTTTCTTTTGGCAAATTTTGAAAGAATTCTACAGTGAGAGCCACCAATGTATATTTTTTTTGTCATTATGCAAAGAAAGCAGGGCAGATCGTTATAAGGAAGGAGAAGATGTTTAACCTGGCTCCTTTGAGTTAAGGTATTTTTTCTCACATTTTACATTTACCAAATAAGCCATATATTCTATAAAACCTAATTATTGTGAAGATATATATGAGCAGTTTTGAATGCGTGCTCAGCAAAGCCTTCATCTTTGCATACTTTTTTAATTAAATATTCTCGAAAACAATTGAATAATTCCAGAATATATATTACGTTATATGATCTCATCTAATGCAATTAACCATTTCATTCAACTTGAATGAATTATTAGACGATTATAACAATATTTCTGTAACCCAGCTTAATGGTTTTAAAATACCACCGAGTCTTGTATTATTTTAAGCTCCAAGATATTCCTAAGTGCTTTTAGGAATTGATACGCTAGTTTTCTATACTTTCCTAGTTGCATTATTTGTTTTAATAATAATCTAAAAAATTTTATTTCGGTACGATAAATAGCTTTTATTAGATTAAAATATCATTTTACTGTTCTTTACGCATAAAAAATCGGGAGGGAATATCCGAAAATTGTTAATATAATGTATGAAACAAAGTAATTTTTTTTACAAAGTTGAATTAGCCTCGTAATTATACACAAGAAATAAAACTAAAACTATTTTTTATTTATTTTACTGTGGCCGAAAAATTATTATCATCAATAATATAAATTTTTTGTTGATACATAATTTAGCGGAATCAATATTCATCTTTGTTTATACATCCCTATAAAACCCTAGAAATATTAAAAGATCTACGCTGTTTTTATTTTTTTTTGGTGTTTTAACATTTATGAAATTACAACAATTTTATATTAGTAATGTTCTGAAATATTGATATTACGTTTATTGTTAATTTTTTATTGTCTTTAAAATCTTTATACTCTAAATTCTAAAATTATTTTGAAAATAAATTTTGGATTATTTGAGCCATGATCTGTAAAGCATCTTATACCTTAGTCTTCAGATAAAGTTACGGTTATTTTTATATTGCATTTATTAAGCTTTTAATGTAATTACTTAATACCAGTATCATTTTTATTTAATAGGAATATATCACTGCAACGTTATCCAAAAAATCATCTCGAAATTTCAGTTTTTCCATCATGTAGACCATTTTTTATTAACTCGGTGTGGTGCCTACGAAGATCACCACACCCGTTCATTCATCCCGAGGAATGAACGGGTTAGTTAAAACAATAGGTTCCCATTCATTAAAAAATTAATGGATTGGGGAATCATATTATCGTAACATGAAGTAAGAGGCAAGCCCTTAAGCCTCAGCACGTAGAGGGACTTAATGTCCCTCACTCCATGGTTATTAAATACCCAGTGCTGGGCCGAGTCAATGTTACTTTCATCTCTCATAACGTTCCAAGTTTTATATAGAGAAAAAAACTATATAACCGCACACCGCACTAAAGCGTGCTCATTTTAAGTAAATAATTCGTTATTATTCGGTTACCGTTTGCAACCGATTCAATATCGTCCGGACTTAAGTCCTGCATGATAATATAAAAGCCGAATTGGCGCTAAAGAAAAACATTAACTATCTTTTTAATTCTAATTGTTAGTGTTCTTTTGTTGTTTGTGTTTAAGCCATTTTTATGGAGTACAAAAAGGGAAATCAAGGCGATAAAGCTTCTCGATTAGAGGCAATAAACACGAAGCCTCAACACCCTTCCGAAAGTATCTTCACCGTACATAGTCTGAACGGTAGGATACCCAGAGGGTACCGCACTCGATTTAGATTATTTTTCGGGATCCTTATGGTTGATATGATATCCTTCGCATAAATGAATGCCCTCTATCTACCACTTCTTAATATTTTTTTAAATTTATTTTTCATTTACCGATATATGAAATACACGGCAGTGTTTGTTTGATTTCTGTATTACAATGACTGATCATTTTTAAATACAGAAAAATTCAAGAAAACTAGTACTTCAATTTGGACGACTTTTGTTGAAAAAGACAAATATTTTAATTTCCCATATAACATTCAAAAAGATTAGATGAATTCTGAATCAATGGTTATAAAAGTCTTAATTTAACTCATAATTCTGTTGTTACAATCATAATGCTTTACATGTAATGTGGACTAGAACGTACAACTGATCAAAAAATCTTCAAAAATGACGAATTGTTTTATTACTTTTAATTAATCTTTAAAAATCAGAAATGTATAATTTTTCACTTAATTATGAAGAATCCACATATCACTTATAATTGGTAAAACCATTATAGAATGTTTTCATTTTTCTTTTATGATAAAATATTTTTAATTCTATTATTTAAAATTATAAATATGAAAATTTTTCTTGAATATTTCTCAACAATAGTTATAAAAATGTTTTTAATATCATAATTAAAAAATGGGTATTTATTCACGTACTCTACCTGAGTAGGAGCAGGGGTATATAAAAATTTCATAATATCAGCATTACCTCATGCGTTATGCAATTAATTGAGAGTTTCGAACTTCATTTTTAACATGTAAGATTATTGCTTTAGACATTAATAGATAGAACTGTAAAATTAAATTAAATTGGTCAATATTTTATTTGTTTCAATTGATTTCATAGATATAAGGATTAAGTGAACGCCCTAACACAGAAGATTTGAATTTACAATCTGAAAAGTATCTCTAAAATGAAAATTAAATTTTTTAACCAGTTTAAAAACAATATATAAAAAGCGACATTAAGGGCATAAAATTTTATTTTCCATTGGTTCATTATATCAACGATAATGATAACCAGGAAAATTGCAGAAAAAATTTTGCATTGAGTTTATATTATGCTTAACCGTTAATATTAATCGAGATTTCTTGTTACGGATTTTTAAGTCATTATACAGGAGATTCATATGCAAAAAATTATTTAAATATTATCATAGCGAATTTAGGGCGCCCAATATTGAATTGATAACCGTTGCCAATAGGATATTAACAGACTGTATCGTAACACGAGTAAACTTTTAATGTGGCGGTCGACGGTGACGATCTAATTTTAGTTATTTTTATTTTTCGGAACATTTTGGAAATGTCTGATAATATAGTCTTGTTGTCATCCTCGCAATGTGTGTTCGTCAATCGATGTATTCGCCGACCCCGATCAATTTATGTGTGCAGGTAGCAGTCTGGAACTGCTCACTTTCGGCGCTGCAATATAAAGCGTATTATAAAGAAATAATTACAAGTCAAAAATTTTTGCCAAAACTACTTTAAATTTATAAGTAGAAAAAATGAGATACTGTAAACCAGAAGACTATATTCAGGGAATATTGATTTTGTTAATTTAAATATTTTTGTAAATTAATGAAAAATGATTTTGACTAATTATTCTGGTTTTATCTTCGTCCAACATTTCATACTCGGGTCGATAATAAATTTATAGCAAGCGCTTATTTTTATTTTTTTGTCAAAAATTGATTATTGGGGATAAAGGATAAAATTTGTTGAACCATTTTCTTCAATGATTAAAGGCTGCATGCATTGACTTGAATAAATTTAATATCCGTACAATATAGATTTTATCATTACAATATCACTAATTACTTTATCTTCTATACTTGGAAGGAGTGATAAATGTTTCTATATTTGCACAGGTACATTTTTCAATCATCTATGACGTAGCATGTATATTTAAACGTATATGCTTATGGTTCAAGTCGCTGAAGCCTAGAAATTCTTGGCTGGAGTTGAAAACTATTACTGCAGGGATTGTTCATTTCGATGATTTGATTGTTGTATGCCACATATAGCAGATATGGTGTAAAGTTTTAGTAAGTAATAGTTTTAGCCCAGAATATGAACTGAGACATATGTCTCGTAGTTATAAAACCTCAATTTAAATACTAAATCCAAAAGTTTTTATTTAGGATAAGATGAAATTCTTTTTCATGAAACTATTTTAAGTATTAAAGAAAGGCTTAGCATAATTAGATACACTATTGTTGTATAGTAAATTATAAATTTTTAATATCCACATGGAGAAGAGTCGTTTACGTAAGATGTTAGTTATCAGATATTTATATTCTATACCACACTATACCTGCAAATAATTATAATTGATATAAAGATATTGAAATATTTATGAGCACTTTTTTTTAATTTGGTCATAATATTTTAAACCGAACCTATTAACACGAGATGTCACACCCATGTTCAAAATAAAATTTATTAAAAAAATTAAGTATGTTTCCTGAACCTAGACTAGCTTTATTTTCTATAATCGAAAATCCTAAAAGGATGACTAAGATGATACTAACACGTTCGGAAATAAGTTTTAAAATAACTTAAAGCTTCATACACAGCAAATTTGGGTATAGTTATCGAATTTCTGACAAAATTATCACGTAACCTCTATATATTTGTTATTTATTGACAAGTTTTTCATTTATTTAAATTCGACTAAAAATAACAATATTGTTCATTTCAATTTATATCATTGTATTTATGATTTTTAACTTACATAGGCCCGTGCTATGTTAGTGTATTATTTGGCTTGTTTGTATTAACTACTCGTCGTATATAGCCGTTAGTGTAACTTATGGCCCAGATACTGGTGAAGAAGCATTAAATTATGCTATTTTCTCAAATTGATCAACCTATGATTCAGGATGGAACAATAAACTTGTTATATAGATAATAAATATTAAAATTTGAATTTATAATAACTAGTGAAAATATATTGCGTGGAATTGGGATGGTTATAGTAAGTATTAGTAGTTAGTTTAGTCATAGCTTCTGCCTGTATATGCAATATAATTACTTTCTCTTTAGATATTTATAAAATATTTTTGCGAAGTTTACTTATTGATGCTTCCCTTCCTCATTTTAAGATAATATAAATAGATATTGAAATCTTAATATTTTTTAATTGTAGAAAGAATAAAAGCTAGGCATATTTATTCTTTTTTTTAATTTTTCAAGTTACTTCCTTTATCACATTGGTGTTATAATCCAATGATAAAATCAGATTCGGTTTGATTTAAAGCTAAATTTTTTAATATTGGAATTTTTCATTTACTGAAGTCAAGATATTAGAAAATTTAATAAATTTATTGAAAATGTATCCCAAAAGCGGTTCAGGGCTGGACCAAATGAGTTTTTAACTTACTAAAAATAAAAGTAAAATATAATCGTGCGGACGTTAAAAGCCGATGATATAAATTCGGTTTTCAACGTAAACCGAATTCTAGCAACCGCTTTAATTAAATGGCACCATGAGGTGGGCGGAGAGGATTTTTTAGTACTAACTCTGTAAAGTTAGTTTACAATTTAATTATAATCTATTTATTATTATGAGACCTGTAAAAAGTAGTCTGGAGTCGCCTCAGCATTGGGTGTTTGGGACCAATCGAGGGTCATACTGTAAATCATTGTACGTGCTGAGGTTGAGGAACAAGTCATTTGACCCAGATTACGACAATATCATTAAATTTTTTGGTCTTGAATTTTTTTTAATATCTTTTTAAATTTATTTGTAAATTATTGCAGAAAAAAATATTTAAAATAATTTGAAATTGCAATTCCATAATTTTTTTCTTAGCAATGGAAGAAAAAACCTTTACCTGCTCCTGACGTTTTTTGAGGCGGTTTAGTAAGATGGGACTTGCCTCCAGCCCACTTTCGGGTCATGTTAGGCGCCATCTAGAGCTTCCTGCAGGCAGTGCAGGATTTTCACCTACTAAAACAACCCCCATTACCTACTTTTATACTAGGGTTACGCTACCTAATCAGGCCTTCGTTCTCATTGATTCAATGTATTCGATCACGCTAATTCTAGAAATGCTGCGGGTAATCAAACTTGTGTCTAAGGCCCTTTTTTGTAAGTATTTTGATCATTTTATATGTTCCTTCGAAACGGGTTAAGTTATATCCTACTCAAAATTCGGCATCCATCACACTACTATTATCGTACAGACAATATTTTACAATTTGTATTGTTACAAAATATTTTAAGATGACATACGCTAATCTGTATCAAACTTATTTCAAAGCTCTTGTGAAGCATATTCGATCCACCCTTTATAAATTTTTAACTAAAGAAGTAGTAAAACGTTCCATCAGCATTATAAAAAGTATTTAATTTACATAAAGTATCTAAATTTTTACTACACCATTTCATCTTTTTAACATTTTCCAAAATTCTGTTTATCCCCCGACTTAGGGAAAATCTTAAGAATTACTATTAGATCTACATATTCAATCTTTATTGGGAAATTCAATTAAAAACGAGATTCTTATAAAATAATTTCCAAAAAAAAATGTTTCTGCAATATTTTTATTTTAATGATTAAAATTTGAATTTTGCTTGGATTAAGACCAAGGTAGGAAAATTTATCAGAAAACGGATATTTTTGTCATCTTGAGTTGTAGCAAACAACAGCAAGTTAAAAAACATATAAATATATTTAAAAAGAATTTTTTTTCGATGAAAAAGAATAAAAAAATTTAAGGTTGAATCATTTAGCATTTTTCAGAAACTGGATTTGAAAGATGTAATGATCAAAGGGGGTGCCCGACAGATTGAGGAGTGTAGTGTCTCCGAAAGACATGGACTTTTGGTGGGCGGAAAAAAGAAAATATAGGATTACTGTTTTATTGAATCTTATAAAGATTAAATTAATAATTATTTAAATTTTAAATTATGTGAGGTTTCGAGGAACAAAGAGATGCTCAAGATCTCTCTTTGACCTCTAAACCTGGCATGGGACATACCCACTTGCGTGAAGTAGGCAGATTAAAAAGGAAAATTAGATTTTTTGTAATGATGAAATTTAGCCATATTGAATGAATTGTTATAGGTTAAAAGTTTTCTTTGATATATCGTAATGTTAGATGTAGTAAAATCTTGAAAGCATAATTGTTTTAAGATCAGTTTAAACTCATATATGAACATGTATTGAAAATGGTTCACTTCTAAATCATATTATCTTACTCTAACAAAGTAAACCTTGTATGGCTTAACATTTTACTTCTCTTTACAAAGTTTTATGGAAAATAAGAATAAATAAGCAATCAGAAATCAAATATTAATGATTTTTGAAGTAATTTATTGGATATAGTGTGAGACCAATAAATTAAATTTATATCTAATTAAAAAATATTATTATTTGAGCAAAGGAACCATCTTTGTTTTTTTTTAAATGTAATGAATTTTCATTAAAGCTATTTTTATTTTGTAAATAATTTATTTGATAAAATATTCACAACTGAATAACGTAATGAATTAAATAAATTTGTTCTGTATCATGCCTAATAATATATTCCTCTATGAAACAATCGTTGAATATATCAAGTTTCTAAAAGATGATTTATATACAAATTTTGGAGGTAATGTATATAGTAATGTTCATGAAAATGTTGTAGAAGAATGCACAAAATGTACGTCAACAGTCGCCATTTTGTATATTTTATATGTACTGACCGGAACAGACACCCTAACAATAGTTTTTAACCGATCAATACATCTTAAACTTTAAGATACTTCTCAAAATTGTTAAATGTTAATGGCTTATTTTTAGATATGTGATAAGAGCTTGAAATTTATATATCGGAAACGAAAATGTTATTGACATGGCCTTTATTTAAACATAATAAAAGTCTTCTAAGAAAGGTTTTTATTTAGTTCAAATTGTACTATATTTCCAAGTTAATAAAATGCTCCTTCACATATATCACTCCAGAAAAAGATGTTTTATAAAAAAATTTTTTTAAAAAATTTGAATTTTTTCATCAACTAAATAATCCGCTTCAGTACATGTATGATTAATTTGAATTATTATAAAGTGGTTACGATGTTTGTTAATATATTTTTAGAAATTCCGTCCAATATAAGGGACAGTAAATATTTTCTCGAATCGGGCATGCCGCTTGGATATGTGCAAAAATTTCATGCAATTCTTGGTTGGCAGTCAGAAATAAATAAATATGCAATATATCAATCTGTTAAATCGTATTTCTATGTTCTGTTTCATGGATTGAACTGATCAGAAATGAAAAAAGTTTCCATTAAAAAATGATTTATTAGATTAATTTGAAAAACATTTTCACAGATTCTTCTTTTATTTTGTTTAATTTAATTTACCTATTATCTTTTATATGATTCTCAGTATTTTTTTAATTCTGCCTAGATATACATGACAAATGATTAACGATATGACGTTTTCGAGTGTCCTTAATTTGAAATATGTTGCTTTTATACTTACAATATTAAACATTTTGAGTTGAATGAAAAATTTAATATTTTCAACGAATTAAACGGTTATTAATATAGATCAGATTGTATCAAAGCCATGATATTATTTTTAAAATTATATAAAAATATGCAATTTTTTTCAAATATTTTTAAAATTTATTAATATCTGGTAACTCAAAAATCATTCGTGATTCATGTCATTGTTTTAAAAAATTAATGCTGGTTTTGAAAACTTTTAAATTCTTTCAACTAATAAATAGGAAAATTAAAACAAATTTTTTTATAAAATCTGTAAATGATTTCAAATTAAATTAATTTGCAGCAAATTTATAAATCATTGCAGTATCGACGATTATTTCAAGATTGATTGTTTATATTTTCACACATATCTCAAAAAGTGACATTTGTGAAAGCCATTAAAAAGCGATTTACTTAAATACGAAAAAAGTAGCTAAAAGTTTTTCAACAAATAACTCGATATCTCACTTCAATATCTAAGAATAATCAGATAAATATAAAATTTTTTAGCAATTCCCGACAGCCCTTCCAGGAATATTACCTAAAAAGATCCTAAGACTTTTAAAATCAGATAAAAATCGCTAACTGTAATGTCGGATCCGTAGTGCCTATGTTGAATAAGTTTAATATTTTTCCGATCCTTATATATTCACTTATTTCATCCCAAATTCAAATTTAATTGTTGCGTGTTTATTAACTGAAAATAATTTCGTTAAATATACAAATCTTTTAAAATTAATCCTAAACAAGAATTGATTGCTCTAAGATTTGTTGCTTTTTCAAATATTGTAAATTCAGCCGCATAATGATAGCTATAATATATATAAATATCAATTTCTCAGACATTTTAATAAACTGCTATCTTGGTATGTACTACCGTATACAAAATTTGTGTTACTCTATTATTCCAAATCTCTACGGATTTTTAACAAGATATTACCTATAAGAACGAAGAAAAAAACAGGTTTGCACATGTAGTCTTGATTGCCACCTCATTGAGTGATGATTTTTACATGCAAATTTATCATAATAAAAACAAGTTACACTTAAAACCTTTATAGAATTTAATAAAAAAAATATTTTTTTGAACGAATGATAAAAAATTTACATTTTTTAAGGATAAAGGATACGTTTAAGCAGAAAATCCCGGAAATGTACGTTTATGATAAATCTCATCTTATGAATAACATTCAAACGCTAAATTTGTAAAAATACACATATATATGTAGTTGAATGAGAAAATATAAATGATATCTTTAGTAATATCAACAATCAGAAAATGTGTAAAAAAGTTAATTCCATTGCATTGCGTGATTGTTTAAATAATCCATTTTGAAACGTAATACCAAGTGATGACGTCATTAAAATATAATTATATTTTATATTCGCGCTTTGGCTATTATTTTAATACTCTTTGTTTTGGCAAAAATATTTTTTATTTACTTAAAAATCTTTTGCATTCCCTTAGAGGTCCAAAGTCTCAGAGAAATTCCGTCTTCATTTAATTTTTGGCAGAATATTTATTTAGTTGAGGCATCTGAAGATTCTGATTAATTTTTATCCTCTTTAATGTCTGTAACAAAACGGATCCGGAGCCGGGATCGAACCCGCGTCCTCTGTCCAGCTTAGCAGGCGCGTTACCTACTAAACCTTTCATCGGACGTTAACATCATCAAATATATTCATATTATTATCATTACAATGTCGAATCTTATTTAATAAAAAAATTGATTGAAAATTTAGTGTTGAAGTAGCAAATAGAATAATCAATCAACTATTTATCTTAATTAGACTTTAAATCATTTTTTAACGTATATTGTAACATTGAATTATTTTTTAATAAGATCGGAATTTTGTATTTTGGAACATTCATATTAAAACTTATCATCTGACTTTTTACTTGTAAAAGTTCTTATAAGAACATTTTAAACATATGAGAATTAAGGTGAAACGGATCCAATGGATTCTATATTTTTGTTTTAAATATTAAAAAAAATTCTATCTACTTTTTATTATTCTATTTTCCAATAATACAAAACACTAATTTAAAAAGAAATCAAGGAAATAAAATATATATAGTGCATGAAATGGTTTTACATTTTATATATCCATAAATTATTTTTACCTTTTGCCATTTTCACATATTCGGTTAGAAAAAAAATCATTTACTATTTTGAAAAAGTTTAAAAAATACTAAATTTTTTTGTTATGAAATATTTCTAAAATAAAATAATTATTTTTCTTATCCAAAATTAAAAAAATTGTTATTTATGAACCAATTATTAGTAAACCGAGTGACTGTTTATGAAACTATGAAAGATACATATAGATCATATGTAATATTTATTAATTATTTAAATTAGTGATATTCAATATAGGGTAAGATCATTTATTAATTTTAGTTAATTAGAACTAGAAAGAATAAATATAAATTAAAGGAAATTGCAGTTTTTTTTATAGTGAATTAAGAAAAATTCATCAAATTTTGTAAATCTTCTCTATTATTCTAA
>LDMZ01002950.1:0-13598 GCA_001455285.1 Sphaeromyxa zaharoni
TGCCGATTTTTTTGCAAATGTAAGGATTTTAAGTGCGCCTTATAGTCCGAAAAATACGGTAATAACAGAAATAAATCTAGTAGCGTCAAAACACGTCTTCCCTTACTTACCGCCAGCCGCTCTCTAGGCTCAATTAGCGATTAGGATTAATTTAATCCTCTTCAAGAGGTAATCCTAGGTTTACATAAAAAGTATTTGTGAAATCATCAAAGCCGATGTACATAAAAGGAAAAGAAAATAGCATATTCGATTTGGCAGTCAGCTTAAGTTTTTAAATAGATTTAATGGTTTGGAGTGCATACTTCCAAAAAGTATGTTTCAGTTCTCTTCGCATATTAATTTATTGCTATGTGCTTAGAGCATAGTTATAAAAATAATATTTTGTGCTTTTGAATATATGATACTTCATTTAATTCGTTGAATGCTGTTTTAATAAAGGATATTTCCGAATCGAAAACTTAAGATAATTCATAATAAAAGGTATGAATTTACCAGTACTGTTAGATATTGATGTAAGAAAAAAAGATATACTATTTCACAATTCGTAGAAAGTAAAATTTATAAAAAATAAGTCTAAAATAAGGATTAAAGAACTAATTAGAAGAAAAGAAAAGGACTCATTTTTTTATACCTTAGGTAGAGGCCTTTTCTTTGTTTAATTGACTGCTAGTTCAGGCCGTCTTAAAATATGTTTATATGTTAACTAAAGAAGATTCCAATCCACCATCTTATCGTGGATCCTAACAAATGTTATTATCAAATTCATTTTTTATTTATCAATCTAAAAAAATCTTGTTGCTTTTAGCTTTTCATTAATCGTTTAAGAAGTAGGTTTTGATTATTTTTTTTATTATTATGAAAAAATTGAAAAAATATTTCTTAGTAAAAAATAAGACAGAGAAAAATTTTTAACTGTATATAAATTGGCTTGGTCGAAAAGAAAAAATATAATGAAATTCATTTTGTTTCTAAAATAAAAACTCATTGAAATATTATTTTATAAAATTTATATCTCAGGTTCGAATAATAAGGCATTCAATGTTACATAATATAATTAATTTAAAATACATTTTTAAGCTATCAGTACGTATATTTTTTACATCTCAAAGTTTTCGGTTTTATTTTACGATAGATGTAAAAACTTCTATAATTTTTTAAAAAAATTATTATATGGTTTGCTTTCTATTTACTTCAAAATCCAATTACAAAAAATTATATGAAAATAAATTTGATATTTTTTTTATTAAAAATATATGAAACTGATAAAGCTAAGATAACACAAGAGTAAAGAGCTATATCAAAATTAAAGTATTTTGTTTCTATTTTAAGATCTTGAAGCACTTTATTATTCTTTGTTTCCACCTGCAAAGTGTCATGATACAAATACAAATACTGGGGTAAAGTTCTACTCAAATTATTTATATAAATTTTTGAAGCAAAAGAAACAAAGTTATCAAAATTTTGAAAATTACTACAGAAATATCGAATATTTTATGGTTTCTTAACTAGTTCACAGCAACAGATAAACTTAGGGCGAATACTATATAAACTTTCATAAACGAGATTTTTAAGAAGTTAATTTGTTAACGAAATTCACAATGAATCAAAATATTTTTATAAAGTTTTTTTTTCGGTTACATGGTGAATAATTTGATTTTTTTAAAGTATAAACCGTAATTATTGCTATAATAGGAAGTTTTCGGAACTTTTTAATCCGTAAATATTGACGAATTTTACTAAAGGATTAATAAATACTAAATATCTGGACTTTTTGGTTTTCTTATATATATTTTGTATTTCATTATTTTATTTTTGTAAAAATTCATTTTTTTAAAATAAACCAATAAAATATTTCGATTTAAATTCGGGTTAATTATATTTTTTTATAGTTTAATATTAATTTTGCAAGAAAATGCGGATTATAATTCTAGATGATATTCATAGATATATGTCGATTAATAATTAAATGATAATACTTTTAACAAACTTTATTATGTTTAAAAAGGATTAAAGATGATTCTAGTCGGTGTTCTTTTACCTTCACATTGTATTAAAATTAATTACTTTGGTTTTTTACCCTTTTCAAAGAAAAATTTGTCCAAAGATATTTTATGTTCATTCACTCTTAATTTGTTCTTATATTAGTGGTCAGGTGTTTAACTTAAAATGTTTCGAAGTGGATCAAGAAGTATTTTAATGTACTTTTTAATCCTTATAGCTACTATTTTAAGCACAGGTAAAATAATTTTTCACTTAGACAATACTTTAGATGACCCAATATTCATTCGATGTCCATCAAGGATTGCAATAATATTAAATAGTGAAAGCTATATTCATTGTCAAATACCCGGAAAGTTTAAAGTAATAAGCTCATGGATTTATCCTGAATCCCTTACATACACTATATCACTAAGGAAAATATCCAACCATACATTTTATCCTAAAATATACAATGTTACTTATGATTTATATTCAACCAAGTGTATGAGCAAGGATATAAAAATATACTTACATGGAACTTTTAGAGATAAAAGTTATAATATTCAGACTACCATACATGTTGATTCATATGGTAAAAAGTTGTTTAAAATTTTAATAAATAATAGAAAATTTCAATAAACCTACTATTAAAGTTAATAACAATTCTGTAAAAGAGATCAAATTGTCTTGTATCACCAAGGATTTCCCAGTAGTTACCTTAGAGTGTAAGCAAGACATAAAACTTCGGGGTCCTGTAAATGTTACTTTCATTGGCCCTTACTATAGAAAATTTTTGATTATTTACAACTCTAACTCGGCTAAAAAAGCAATTCATTTTAAAAATTGGAAATATTTTGGAACTTGGGAATGTTCCTTCTCTAATATTGTCAAATCAACAGCGTCAGATAAAATCAATATTACAATGACTGAAGGTAAGTCATTAATCTTCAAGTATTATTTATCAATAAAAATCATTAATTCAACTTCAAGGACAAAAAGATATACAAAATGTATGTATAATTGTAAACTAAAATAAATCGTATAAGGCACTCTGAGTTAAAAATGACACGCTTATATAAGTGTGTTTACCATCAATAAAGTTTGTTATCATTATAAAAAATAATCTTTTTATTATTCATTTTTGCGTTGCATTAGTAAAGCCTTTTTCATCAGCTGTATGATTATATCAAAACTTTGAAAAATAATTCTATATTGCAACTTCGTTTAATTTTTGATTAACAAAGTAACCTATAAATTATTTTCATATGTTATAAAATTCGTCATTGTATTTAAAATAAATCAAAAATATTTACATGAAAAACACTTTTGAAATATCTGTATTTTATATTTTCTATAACTAACAAACTATATGTAAGTATACTTTGTTGATAAGTTCGGGAATGTACCTTTTTAAATGTAACTGTAATAAACAATATATACGAAACTGGTGAAAATATTATTAATATATTCTATTTCTTTCATTTAATTTTTCGTTACCTTAATCCTCTTTTTGCCTTTCTCAGCCTATTCACTTCATATTATAACAAATCTGTATATTATGTCAAGACTAATTCATGTTTGATTGTTGTGTTTTGGGTAATAATCTCTGATTTTTCTGTATTTTTCAGTGAAATACATCTTTTCTATTGATTTTCATCATAAAAATAGTAAAGAAAATTAAGGAATTATCTTATTTTTAAGTATACAAGTATTGATTAAAAATTATTTACAAAAGTTAGGAATTTATTGAATTAAGAGTGTGAGTGTAGAATATCTACCACAAAAATTAATTTGTTTTTTTTATTCCGTATATTTCTGAATATTACTTCTCTTTATTTATTATATTGAATTTTTGAGATCAATCTTATAGAAATATTTTTTAATTCCCATCATTCAAATTTAATTACTTTACAAATTCTGCAAAATAACTTTATTGAAAGTTCTATGAAACTAACATCACTGAAGATTTTTTTAAAGATATTGATTTAATTTTTAAAAATATTTTTATATGAATATATGAATAATTGTCCGCAGTGTATTATTTTAATAAAAAAGGGAAATAAACCATTTTTCAATAGGGGGTACTAATAAACGAATTATAATTAAATTTATCTCCTCATGAAATTACCATAAAACGGGATTATGTGGAATTCGATCAATTGGAAGCTAAAATTATCAGAAATATTTTTTTTTGATTTTTCACTATTCATTTGTAAAAAATATCTGAATGTTGCAATTTCAGTTAACCGTAAAAACATAGACTTTTCAAATTTTCTTGATAATTGATAGATCATTGTATTTGTATATATTTGAAAGTTTTTTAAAAACTAATATTGAATAAAAAATAATATTATCCTTTTTGCATATTGTGGATAAAAGTAAGGAATTCTGTAAATATATTAAACTAATTACTATTTTGTAATGCTAGCCAAAATTAAGTTAATATAGCTAAACTAGTTTTGGTATTTGCAGTACCCCCTAGGGAGTACCCCGTTTTTAATATAGCAATTGAAAACGGAAGACCCCATATATGGCCCCCCCAGGATAGGTGCCATTGGTCCCTTCCGATGAATTGTTCATATTTTATAGTTGATTAAACTAACCAATAAATAGAATATTCTAAAATCTCTTCCGACCCCCTAATCGTGGTCTTAAATATCTACGGTTTATGTCGAAGGTGCACGACAGTATTGTTGTTATAAATGCTTGCATTAAGTGCAGTTGCATTTTCGAAAATTATGGTTCAAATTATTTGAAAAGTTAAAATATGATAAAAGCTTAATAACAAATGAAAATAATTAATAATCGAATTAAAAAAATAATTACAATCAGAATATAAAGGTATTTCTGCAGAATGATATTATCTGTCAAATTTAAAAAAATAAAAATATCAGAGCATAGTACCGATTTATAATTCCAAAATAGGCAATTGCACTTAATATAAAAATTAAAATAAGCATGTTCAGTGGACTTAAGAAAAAAATAATCAATTAAATTTTGTACACGTTTATTTATCATTCCATTTTTTTTATAAAATTTTTCTGTTATAAAAAGGACTGGTTTTCGTAGCTTAATAAATTTAAAAAAATTATTACTTTGGAAAAAGATTAAAAAGATAATTTATTTATGTTTTTCCCGTTAAACTTCTTTATATGCTAAACAGAGGCTTAAATACAGCGTTTCTATAGTTCAAATATTAAAAAAAATTTTAATGAATTTACAAATAAAATAGAAATATAATACCCTGAGGATTGCTTTTACAGTAGATTTCTCGATATTCTGATTTTTGCTAATACAAATAATAAGACATTCGTGTTGGGGTGCAATTTTATTAACTAGAAAGAACAAAATATAGATAATTACATAATGGGATTCATAGAGTAAAATTTTTAGAAGTAATTTTAAGAGGAATATAAAATTTTATGTAAATTAAATACTGAATAAAGCCACGACATTAATATAGATGCATTTTAAGAATGGTGTAAGGAAAAAACTTATAATTTAATAAAAAATAAAATTATAACATTTTTTAATCGAACCTTAGATAATATAGGAGTAAATGTATTTTTAACACCGACCAAATGAGCCGGATGTAGGGCATTCCGAGTTGTCTTTTATCAGATGGGTAGGAACTCTTCTTAATATTTGTTAAACGATATATCTAATGTATGAATAATATATTAAATTTTTCTTTAATTATGGAATGAAGATATTTTTTCAACTGCATAATTAATTGTATTTTTTTAAATAAACTAAAAATACTTTGTATATAGTAACATCAAAATATGATACTAAAACAAATATAATATTTTAATATATTATTTTTTTGTAACTTAACTCATTTTCCTACATTATTCCAAAATATTTTAGAGCCTCCATGTAACACGAAAGTTAAAGTTAAAGATATTACTGTCAGGAACTTTTATAAATCCACAGTAAGGATAGAATGTAGCTCTTTTTCTTTTGATGAAAGCATATATTATGTTCTTGACACATATGATGACCCCATTCAAAAGTTGACTTATGATTATATAGAAATTCCAAAGTTGGTTGAGGGGAATATTACATGTTATCCTATAAACAAATATGGAATGGGTCAAATAATTCAATATGATACAGATAGAAAATCATCAAAGTTAATTGACACGCAGTCTAACCCGAATTATAGTATTTTTCAATATTTAATCATATAAATTTACACAGAGTACTGTGAAATTTTGGTAAATGAACCTGTATTTGGAGAAATTAATAAAACCATCTTGGTTAATATTAATATAGTTTCACTATTTTTAATTGATATTCAAATGAAAATTAAAGACAAGAATATTCTTCCAACAAAAGTAATATATAATCAAAGGAATCCTACAGTTCGAAGTATTGTTTTTAAAGTTCATGAAAACTTTCCCAATAATTTCAAAGCAAATTTAAGTTTTCACAATGGATTTAAGCTGTATTATCATCCTATCTGGTTTATTATAGAAAAAATTTCCTCTCAGATTAAACTTGAAAGTGATTTAATTGATGAAATAGTATATACAAACAATATAAATACTACGATCAGCTGTAAAAGTCAATCGATGACTTTTAAAAGCTACGAGCTAGTTGGACCAACTTTTTCTGAGAAGAAACTACCATTTAAGGCAATATCTGAATTTAACATACCTGAAAAGTATATGATTAACGGAACCTGGTATTGCATAGGAATAGCAGACTGTTATAAACGGAAATCAGAGTCATATTTATTATCATTTTCAAGTATGCACAATATAAGGATAGATATTTACGTTAATGATATTTTATCTACCAACAAAATTATTGATATTTCTAAATTTACTGAGGAAATAGTAAAGATATCGTTCAAATCAAGCATAAACGATCTAAAATACTTTAAACTGTGTCAAACAGGAGGACTAAATCAGAGATGCTATTTTAATGACACGATCAAAATCTATGCCTTTGAGGCTGTTGGCGAATGGATATGTAAATTTCAATATAAAACATTATGTCTAACAGTAAACACTACTATTGAAGGTATTATATATATATTTTTTATTTTATTACAAAGAACGCCAAGTTAAATCGTGTAAAAATATCTTTTATTCGAGTAATGGGTTACGAAATCTCATAATCTGTCCTCAACTTGTGAATAATACAAAAATGGCATATTTGCTTCAAGGAAAAGAAAATGGAGAGTACTTAAAAATGAACCTTTTTACTTTGAAAATAAAGAATAATTATGCATCTGCTTCAATTAATTATTCTTCAGTATATCCTTTAGACACAAAAATGAAAGTCATATACTACCATCACTTCGGGTTCAAAGAGATGAACGTAACATACAAACGAAATGGTTAACAATGTTTATTTAAAATCACACTCTAAGAAGTACAATATCCAATGTCAATTACCATAAACCTCTCTGAAAAGATATTGCGTAGGAGAAATTTACCTAAAATTTCATCATTTAATTGTTACTCAAACTTTCCAGCACGTAACATCAATAATCTTACATTAGAAGGCCCAGATGTCGTTTCAAATGAATACGTTCTTAGTGCTAACAATGAAAACGCAATTTTTAACATCGAAACCAATATGTTGAAAACTGGAAATTACAGATGCACTGGATTGTACAGAGGCAAAAAAATACACTCCGAGGTGACATACTTAAAGATTTTTGAAGGTTGTTAGTAAGGAAATATTTTATTATTACTAGAACCACCGTTTAAAACTATAATGAAGTATATGATATTTAAAAATAATTCTGAAAGTAACCATGAAAAGTCATACATGATAAGATTTACCTGTACAGCTTTGAACATAGATAAAAGTGGCAGGTTCTTGTTCTATAAACAAAGCAAATATATTGGTGAATCGTTAGATGGAATCATAGAGGTTGAATATGATAAGCAAAATGCACATTATAAATGTATTCCATATAATTTATGTGGGGCAGGAGATGTTGGTGAATTATTTGTAACATTTGGTAGGTAGTGATTTCTATAATTTAAACAATTCATTTATAATATTTTCTAGGTAGAACTGGGTGGAGAAAATATCTCTTATATTCATTTATAGCGATCCTTATATTTTCAGCTATATTAGTAATAGCTATAATGATTCACAAAGCGATAAAAAATCGAGGTATGGTTCATATAAATTTTCATAAATTCTTTAGTTTTTAATATTAAATTAGGGTAGCTTTTTGTTTTTTTAATAAAATTTAATAGTAACTCAGATTTAGCCCAATCCACTATCGATCTTCGATCTATTCAGAGCAATAATACAATGTAAAACTGTATATATTTTTATAATAGTCTAAAACATCAAAATTACACTATATTAACTGAATAAATTAGTACCATTTGGGAAATTTTAAAATAAATTTTAGGTTAGGATTGTAATTCAGCGGATAAAAATTATTCCAAAGTCCCTTTGGGTCTAGTTATAAAATTTGAATTAACCAAAAATATTTTGCCAAGTTTATATTCTCAAATGGTTTATCAGCCTAAATGTTTCAAAATTTGTTTCTAAAACAAATTATAGGTTTTCAAATTTGATTCTTAAAGTTTATATTTCATCACAATAAGATTAATTCTTAGACGTTATATTTTTTCTTAAACTAATCTATCGGACATAATTGCCATTTTTGTATATTCAAAGCAGTTTGGATTCAGTACTAAAGAGAAAACATAATATTTTTCAAAAATTTTTTCATATGGATAATACTACAAAGATTTTGAATTTTTAAATAAAAATGCACTTCAGTTAATGGTTTGGGTATCTTTCAATTTTATTATCTTATTAATAAATTTAGGTCAAATTTAAATAAAGGTAACCTTAAAAAAAACAGTATGTTTAACTTTAAAAACTTGTTAATCTTTACTTCATTGTGTAATAATTTTTAAATCTTCCAATAGATTATTTTTTTATACTCAGCGACGAAACCTATTTTATTTCAAGTTGAATTGTTTTTTCAGCTCATTGAGATCGTCAAGGTTAACTATTTGTTAGATTTTTCATTAAAAGTTTCTATAATTTTGTGTCAAATTAAGGTAAAATAAGAACTTTAATCCTAAATCTTTTATCTCGTTATCCCTATTTATTCCTAAAAATATTATTTTGAGGAATATGAGCTGATAAAAAAAATATTTTTAGTTCATTATTAAATAAATATATTTTATAGGGTGTACTTATAATAATAATTTTGTATTTTTATGATAAAATTATGGCGATACATATATATAAATGCTTTTTAAGGCTTAATAGGAAATATTTTGATGTATTTCTGAAGGTTTTTTTATTTATTTGTTCCGTGTTAATTATTAAAAAAGAAACAAATTTTAGAAATATTATTTGAATCTTTAATTTGATATATAATATAAAAACTTTGTCTCGCTAGAAAATATGTGCAGGAAGATCTTCAAAATAATATTTTTTTAACTATTTAAAAGTTGTTTGCACAAGTCAATTATTAAGAACGAAATTTTTACAAGGATATAATTTATGTATATGTTGTTTAATTGTTGTTTTTACGTTTTTTGCAAGACAAAAAGATGCCCACTTCTGCTTACCGTTAATAAAACAATTGTGAAATTTTTTCTGGGTGTATTTGACAGCTCAAAAATTAATTACTTTAACCAGTTGAATTCTAAACCTAAAACACTTTTTTTTGAACACATGGAACTAAGGTGTTTTAAGATTATTTAAGATAGTGTACTAATTCTCTAGAAATACTAGCGAAATAATTGTGGTTGATAATATGCTTTTGTTAAAGTTCTGTTTATTTTATTCGAAATCGATCAAAATATTTCTTCGTTCAATGTATAGGAAACCTTATGATAGAAAGTAACAATTTCCTTATAGGTAAGAATTTTCTAGTTTTCAAGTTGAATATTTTGTATTTCAAAAAAGTTGTTACATTTTCAGAATATTTATGAGAATTCCTGGTCTTTATAATAAAGCATTGCTTATATTTTATTTATTTGGTTGAAGCATACTACGTCTCTTGTCATATTTGTAAAAATAGCACAGTTAATTAGCAACAGGAGTCACATAATTTTGTTTCTTCTCAAATTTTATAAGAATATTCGATTTTTTAGTATAATATAAAAAAAATTTGATCGTTTAAGTCGAACTTACAATATTAGTTTATATTGCATATTTACATCATGTTTTGTTATCAAAATGTAAATTGTAATTTGCAAAATAATTCAGGATAATTTAAAGAAAGAAACCTACGTTACACATTAATTAATGAAAAAAGTGAGTTATTATTTGGATTAACCCATGTAATGAATTTGACTAAACTGAAGATAAAAGAGATACAAATCGGAAAATCTTTTACTTTTTTTTGTAGTATATTACTAAAAGAATAATAAAATATTTATTTGCTCATAGCCAAAGTTCTTGATTCATACATATAGCAAAAGTTCTCAAAGGGTTAAAATTCAGTCTCAAGACATAAAGTTCTTTTTTTATCTATTAAATTTTTGGATATATATAGAAGGGTGTAAATTCACTGAATATAAATCATATAACTAAATAAAATGCGAAGTGAATAGATTAATGACCCTTACACTTGTTCCATATATTTTAATTTTGACGGAAATATTAGCTACTCTTCTACGAAATTTTTTATATTAAAGCTTAAAAATTACATAGAGTATTTCTTGAGTTTTAGTAAAAACTTTTAAAGTGTCAATTAATGTAGTAAATCTATTTTTTTCGATAGTATATTTTTAAAAATCTGTTAAAAAATATTAAATAAATTCTTCTGCATATTGGTTCAAAAATTTTTCAAATGTGTATTAGTTGTGTCTTAATTAATCAAAATTTACTGTATTATTATTAAACACTAATATTGAAAAAAGATTTAAAAGGAAAATAAAGAAAATGATTATTCGAACTAATCCATAAGCTTAATTTAACAGGAATGTTGATTTATGAAGTAAAAATCCCTAACTGTACCCTAAATTAATCATACCTGGACACATCATTTGCATTTGCATTACTTACTTTTTTCTTGTTCTGATTTTTTGCAATATTTGAAATATATCCACTTTAACGGATTCACCTGGTTAAAAAATGGAAGCCCTTACTGAAGTTAGAGTAACAGTTCAGAGAAAAATTCAAAAGAATCAAAACGCATTTTTCAAATTCAGGAAAAGCGGGTTCGGAATGAAACTTTGAATATACATGTAGTAGCACATATAAAATATATTAAATTAACTTCCATTTAAATGAAAGTTTATTTCTTTATGTACAGTTATATAGAATATTGCAAAAGATATTATTAGAAGCGATTTAATGGTCAATACGATGATATTCAAGGTAAATTGTAACTTTAATATATCAAAATTTGTGAACCACAATGTAGGAAAAAATAGATCAAAATTAAAAAAATCAAGGATACATTAATCTATAACAAGAAACTATAAAATAACAGTTATTGCTATGCAAAATTGTTTCAAAAAATGATACATAATGGTAGTATTAAAACTTTTCTGTATACCAATGACAAAATAATATTAGTAGACCGGAACACTCAATTTTTCAGTTCTAAACGGAAATATAACCACCCTAAAGTCATTGATGCCAGCTTATGACACATCCCAAAACCACGATATAAAAATTGACGTTGCAATGAATATTAGAATCAAAATTCGGAAAATCACATATCTTGTAGATATTTAATTCTCTTAATTTTAATCCGTCTTAAAACTTTTTATAGTAACAAAAGGTTACCTGCATCGATATATATTAAAAAATCTATCTGCTATTTAACTTTAATTTGTTATTTTGATTTCAATTAAACAGAGACTGTAACTCATCAAACAGTAACGAAAGAATATCATATATGGTAATTCTTAGCTAAAGTTATATCTTATGACTTGAAACAACTATCATATTTTTTACTGCGTGATGGACCATGTATGGACTTACACAGCCGAAAAGGGAGGTTATATACGGATCTAGTCTTCTGCTGTCAGCAACAACCATTTCATTTTTTTCCTTAGCTTGAAAAAAATTTTACCAACGCAATATATTCATTTGCATAAAAGCTGTATTCTTACCCCATGTTAATCAACAAAAATTTCCCTATAACTTAATCTAAGGTTTTTACAGCCTTCCGATGTTTGTCATTCTCAATCTGTTAATAATTTTTCATGATCGCATATAATACAGGGTTAAAAGGCGTTTTGGATGGACTTTTTTAGTTGAAAACTGGTCTGAAGTCAGTGAACTTGAGTTAGATGAGCCCACAGTCACGTTATACATATTCCCTTTGTTTTGAGTGTTAATTGTATAAATAAAAAGTCCCAGATCAATCTTCTTGGCCTTATGCTTCCCGATATAAACACTCGGTTTTTTTGAATTAATCTTTTTGAAAAAATACATTGGCGGCTATATTTGATGGTGCAAAAGATTTTTATTTTTCTATTCATGTATAAATATAATCACTATTTAGGTGAATTTTTTCTTAATAGATGAATTAAGACGACGAATATATTTTAAACAGTATACGTATTCGAGATCCACTGTGTGAAGCATGGCTTTTGATCATGAAAGAAGTACTCAAAAATCCCAATATCATTCTTCACCAGAAGGATACGCCATAATGAGAATGAACCAGAAAGAAATTCGTAAATTTTTACAAACTAATAGAGGCAAAGACGACTCAACTCAAATGTAAGAAGAAATTGTAATTATCATATAATTAGGTGACATATTCACTTCGCATCTTTTTATTAATCTATTGCATAAAGACTCAGGTGTATATACTATCTTTTTTACTTACCGGATTTTATTATAATCACATAGAGATTATGTAATGATATATAAATACTAAATATACCTACAGCATACGGGTGGAAGAAACTAGGTTTATAGATTTCTTGTTGTACCATGGTAGAAATAATGCATTATATGAGCTAGCAATAAGCATCTCATTGTCATCTTATACCTTCTTAATTACCAATGGATGAATTACCTAACTATCTACGTAATTATTACTTAATTGTCTACATAATAAAATACACAATTACATATTTAATTGTAAGGATACACTTTAAAAGGCTTTAGTATTACACTTTCAGAGATTTTTTTCTTAAAAACAGCGAATATCAGTTTTAAAAAAGTATTATAAAAAATATTTATATTTATTCTTTATTTTAGAAAGATTTGTGGAAATTATAGTATAAAAAAGGTTAATTATTAATGGTAGGTTTTTCGATAGGCTTTCCAAGATTATATAATACTGATTAAATTCAATACTTTAATTCTTTTCAAAATCATCCGTTTAAAGAAAAATCAAATTTAACAGTAGAGTATTTTAAAAAAGTCTTGGACATTTTTTTAATAATATATTTATAACACTTGTTTAATATATTAAATATTTGAAGATATGTAAAATTACGTATACTTCGGGATAGTTTAATCTATGACATGTATAAAATTCAGTTAAAAATCAAATTACATCACGTTTCATGATTAGAAATTTACATTTTTATCCAGATTTAATTTTTGATTTTAGTAAGTAAATCATTAGAGGAAACTGTGGTGCGTCAGTAATTACATCATTAATTTTAATTATTAAGGCGTTGTCACCGCAACGCCAA
>LDMZ01002976.1:0-20254 GCA_001455285.1 Sphaeromyxa zaharoni
AGCAGCAAACTCTTTCTAAGGTCCTCACTTCCTTTGGTATCCAACGGTATCCCAAAGACTTCCGTTGCCAAAACAAATCGATCGATGTAAGTCGACCAACTTTCCATGTTCTCATCGTAACCTGAGAATAGAAACCGAGAGACGTCCATTGTCGCCAAAATGTAATAAAACAAGATAAGATATTAAGCACCTAACAAACTTGCTCGTACCAAAATATCAATATATCGCCGCCCGCTAATCTACATAATTAAATGTAATCTTTTATATACTACAATAGATACGGAAAATATTACAATCGATTGCATAATGCTCATCATTGACATATTAAAGACGATATGGTTGTAAAAACCTTTAGAAGTCATCGCTGTTTACCACATACTGCAAAAATTTCATCAAAAAATCAGTTAATTACAGCAGATTGGTTTTCAATCGTGAATTTGTCAAAATCTGAACATTTGGTAAATTTGAAAGTGATATCTCTTGTCATTCACGAAAATAAAAGCAAGACGAATCAAAAAAATTACTTTGACAATTTTTTGTGAAAATTTGGGTGTACTTTTAACATGCGAATCCTTTCTTCCATGGAGTAACAACATAAGTAATTTAAGCATAGCCTCCTTTAGTAATATTGCATATTCCGAAACAATCGTAGCTAGTTAGCTTTTTGATACACCTTTATTGCTACAGATACATAGAGAAATATAAAAAAAACCTTAGTAAATGTTCTATTCGGTTCCTTAATGGAATATTTAAAATACACTTATTGCAGGTTTTCAGTTTTTTAGGGTTTTCAGACTATTTGGGTATTCGAGAGCGTATTTGAAAATTTTAGCCTATTAAATTTATTAATAATTTTAAGACTTTTTTGCAGAGAATCCTATTAGAAATTCAGTTCATGAAACAAATATATGACGTTTTTATTCCTTATTTTTTCAATAATGTTGGTGAAAAATACGTGTAAGCTAAATACAGCATACAACCGATTTTTCGTTCTTTTTATGCCAATGTCCAGATAAACGAAAAATGCAACGAAACTACATTTATGGTAGACATTCGAGATTTTTTCAATATATATTTTTTAAATTAAATTAAACAAAAAACTTTAGTTCCAAGGGAAGCTTGCTTGATTTGACTATTTAATTTGACTCTTTGTTTCATACACGATAATATAACACATGATTAACATGAAAGAGATGAAAGAGTGGATATTGCCAGATTGATTTATCGAAGGTATTAGCTACATATCTTGCCCTTCGATGATTCGTGTTGGTATCTATTAATTCCTTATTAATATAAGGTTAAATTTTGATCTATTTCTGCCTTTGATAAGAATATAAAGGCATTTATTGAGTTAGGTAAAAGTATTCAAGATAATATATAAATTTTTTATGGCCATGTCACTCTCTACAGATATCCAGAGATTTTCGTTTACGGGGATACACTCAAACAGATTCGAAATTTAAAATTTGTTATTTCCGCATATTAAGTGATTGTCCAAATTCATTTTCTGAAACTATCCTTATCAGAAGATACATGATGGCTGAAAGGCGTGAGATGAATCTTTAAAACGATTAAATTTTTTTAAAAATATTCCCTAAGTAAAGTAAAGGTTAAGAACGAATTTGGTGCCATGGACGGTACTTTAGAGCAAACTATATGCCCATGTGGTAAAAAACTTTCCTGTAAAAAAGTACAGGGTATTATTGGCGTTAGAAATGCTTATTTGCATATATTATTAATTTAGCCTCAATATTTTCGGAGCCTACATATCTTCACCTGATGAAAATTGCGGCTGTGCAAAATAGATACATGATTTGCAAAAATATTGATACATGTATTAATTGGGATGAAACTTGTTATATGAAAATGAATGCCGTATGATCACTTGCAAAATTATGTGCATGTGCGTAACAACAGTGGCTCGATTACCCTGTCCCTTAATACAGTCGAACATCGATATAAGACGCTAGTTGGGTCCAAAAAAATTCGACCGCGTTGCATCTGAATGCGTCTTATACCGATTTGATTTTCTAATTTTTAGTCAAATTTGACCCAAATTTTTAAATACATAGATTTTTTTGGTCCTAGACCCTATCGCGCTTTATTGATGTTTACCTGTGCGTAGTGTATAGTGGCTCAATTACCTAACCTTTTTACACTAATTCTTTAAGCCTCATTCTCGCAAATTTAACTTAATTTTTAATAATTTTTTCAGAACAGATTATTCGAAGCATGAATTATTGTATGTGCGAATTACATCTGAAAAATATATATCAACATGGAAGTAAACGATTACATTTCGGCTAATCACATGGCCTTATATCACTTACTCCAGTATTTAAAAATATAATTTGCTTGTCAAATAATGATATATAAAAATTCATGCCAATATTACTGCTGGAAGTTTCTCTTCCTCATTCTAAAATTATGTGAACGAAAATAATAAATTTTAATCACTACGACCTCTTGAACTTTACATTTTTAAAAAATAATAAAAGATAAGCAGAAATTTGTTTTTATTCTCAGGACTCTATCTCTTGATTGTCCGTGCTAATATTAAAATATGAGAATGAGTTTTAACATTACTACATCTAAAACCAACAATTATTTTTTATAGCCTTCCTATATACAACGACCTCAGGACTCGTCCATCTCTGTCTAAAATATTCTCTTGATGCGTTACTCCGCATCTAATTTTCTTTAGACATTATATAAAAGATCAATACAATTATGAAATAAATTTATTATCAATATTTTATAATGTCCAATTCTTAAATTTTAGTCCTCTGATGAATACGACCGAGCCTGAATGGGTCTGTTATAGGAAAATATATTCACAGACGCTAAAGGCAACACGATGGAATTATCTTTCTACGCAAATATTATCTTATATTTTATTGACTCATTACTTCAAACATTATACCATATGAAAAAAAACTTTGTTCAAATATTTAAATTGTAAACGAGATTGTGAATTTGACCATGTGTAAAACAAATTCATGGGCTGTAAGTATTTCGTCGAAAATTTTATTTGGTGTAATAAAATTTACCTAAAGCAAAAATCGATACTAATCCCGATTAATAATACTGCTTCATCCGCAGTTAAAAATTCATTGAAAATTCATATGATTGTTAATTTTGTTAAAAATAGTTCTTTCACTACACAGTATTTTAATGAAATAATTGAGAAAAAATATTTAAAAAAATTGAGGAAGTGCCTTCGACCAATTCCGGCCGAAAATGATATGCCTGCAACCTATACTAGGGTCTGGTACAAAGAAGAAAATTTTAATACATATAGGAAGCATAAGCACCACGATATATGTTTGTAAACAGTTTCAAAATTATTTATAATAAGCTGTTTTATGAAATTCTAAAATAATTAGAAAACACATAAATTTTTCATTACTCATAGCATTACAATTTAAAAGTGATCTTGTTATCAGAACTGTTGAATTTATTTTTTAAAAACCTCTTTTATGGTTATTAAAACCTATAGTCTTATTTAAGATGTAAGTCTAAATGAGAAATTTTCTCTAATCGTGAATCTACCGATGGTTAATTTCCTTAAAAATAATATCAAACCTGCTTTGCACACAAAATATTAAAATTTAGATTAGAGATTCTAAAGTTAAAAACTTGGAAAATCCCAAAAACTTAACCTCTGACCTTTTAAATATATAATGGATTGATATATTTATTATTTTTTGCATGTAGATTCTGTTATTACACTATTTTTATCAACTACGACAAAAATTTCATAATTATATTCGTAAATAATGTTACTATATGAGTAAGGGCTCAGATAATATTTTTAAGTTGGTATTATATTAGTTTAGTATACCTTAACATATCCATTTTTAACAATTTATTTAATTTAAATCGGACCTGCTAGTTTTGGTGAATAGTCTTCTTAATTGTCAGTAATCCAAAATTATATTTTAGAATCTAGCAGAAACTTGAAAGATAAATTATTAAGATTTAATGTAAAAATGACTGCTAGGTATAGTTCACAAATTTTAAGGCTATTGGAATTAATATTTTAATATAGGGTTTACATATTTGAAAATTTCATTAATATTTAAACGAGACAAATTACTTCTAATTAATATAGAGTTCATTTTATAGGCCATAGATGTTGACATTGCAGAGTTTATGCAAGTTATCATTAAGTCTAACAAACCATTTAAACAATCAAATGTAGAAGACATTTTACGTATTATCAAAAAATAAAAAAATATTATAAATTAATGAACAATTCACCGTATGACTAAGTGACTAAGTAATGATAGAAATTTAATACAAAGCTTGATCACGGTTTGTTATACCAAAACATGTAAAAAATAGAAATAAAAAATTGAAATGTCATAGAAACAAGGGACTATCATCAGACTACGTTACGATTTATTATTTTATCGTAAGCAGATTAAATGCTGACGATATTAATCTATTGTCTGGAAACAATAGACAAATCCTCCATTTATTGGAATTCTTTAGAATGAATGGGTGATTCATTAGGTTAGTATAAAAACGAAAAACTAATTAAAATTAGGGATTGAGACTCATTAATTTTATTCTGATTATGGTTAATACTTTTTCCGACCTTGAGTCCACCACACACTGGGTGTTGTGGGACCGACGTAGCCACTCTGTGAAGTCAATATATTTGATTGGACTATTGGGTCATTTTCATGAGGATAAATGCCACAATATAATAGTTTAATTTTAAAAGCACATAAAAAATTATTAAAAGAGAAATGTCTAAACAAATCAGCAAAATTCAAAGTTATTTTGAAAGATGAGAAGACGTATTCTTGATCATTAACTCTATCTGCAGTGTCTAGAAAGATATTGAATTGTGTAAGCTCATTAAAAGAAAAAGCTTTTTACTGAAAAAGTTGATGAAATAGTATATTTAGTAATAATGTAACAGATTCAGTTAAAGCTGGAATATGTTTTAGACCTAAAATAAAGGAAGCCTTAAATGAGATAAAAGCTTACTAAAAAGATATTCTAGCCAAAGAGTAGTGGATGTATATTAGTTTTTCATATACTTTCATTTAATTAAAAATACATATCTTAATTTAAACATCCTTAAACCAAAAAGAACGTATCTCTACAAGCGTTTAGGAAATGTACTACGATCAGATAAATTCAAAATATAAACATGTACATTTGATCATAAACAGAGATCGTTTAATCATTAAAATTTTTGCCCAGCCATATTTTTTGATATTATCTTTTATTCAAACATATATAGATGATCATATTTAATAGTACTTTTTTATGATTTTATTTTAAAAATCATTGAAGGAATTTTTTAATTAGATACTAAGATGTTATTCCAAAATGAAATTTAAGAATATCGATTACCAATTTAATAGTATTTAAGAATTGGTGAGTAACCTGTTCCAGCAACATTGAAATGACTGAAACTGCAAATTTATCAGGGTTATGAAATGAATGAATATTTTTAAAATATCTATATATTATATACTATATTAGTTCGATTTTAAAAGTCTCTAGTTTATGTTGTTTGGATTCCACTATGTAAAACTTCCTTTCTTGCTTTTTTGCGTTCCGAAAAATAAGAGATGGTAAAGAAAAAAAAGTATGTCCAAGCCAAGAGGGATAGCTTAAATGTAAAAACTGTCATAAGCATCCATATATAGTCTAGTTCATGCTTTAATTTTCCATTCCTTTTTTTTACTAAATAGTTATTAGATAACTAGTTATATATGTATATATATAAAACGAAGAAAATTTTTAAATTAACTAATTATTTTCTGTAGATTATACATTGTTACAGCTAAAGACTTTATAATATATAAGTATAAGTAAACAGAGCCTTTATATTTTAATAAAAAGTTAGTAAGATTAATTGATAATAAAGTTTTAACATTTATAATAAATGGTTGTCAACGTTTAGTTTTCGAATAAATTTTTTTTTTATTTTTAAACAGCTGTGACTCGCATAAACCGTAATTAGTAGCTGTTGAAAGAAATTAGACGACCCTTGAGTAGAAGACGATTTGACCTATTTCCAATAACAGACATAATTTTTGGGATTCACAATCCAAATAAATAAAATATTATCATAAAATACCAAAGTGGATTTTCTATATTTATATTCTCGTAACAGTTAAATACATAACGAAATATCTGATAATTTTTTCTTGTCATAATTACTAATAAACATGATTTCCTCTTAGAAAAATTCTATTTTCGGAATAGTCACATCCTAAAACAGATATTTGAATTCTACTAAAAAAATATTTTATTTTCTAATTTGTCCACAGCATTAGCTACGTTATACAATACATTTTAATTTAAGCAAAATTTGTTCATATATTTATAATCTTATGAAAAAATATAAAACGGACCCAATTTACTTAATATTGTATTACTTACTGAAAAATTTTAAAAATTATATTCACAAAATATTTAAACAACTACTAATAATAATTTTAGCTTTTCCGTTAATACATATATATTTTTGAACATCTTTTTTTTTTAAATTTAAATATAAGTGTTTATTATTTGTATTGTCATGATTGCTTATCTTATATGAATCTGCCTATGACAGACCTTTTACACATTTTTCGACATTATCTTTTGGTTTCAGCCCACAGTAAATAAACTTCTTACTGAAAGTATCGCAATATATATCGTAATGCATTACTCAAAAAAAGAAAATTTCATCTTTTACAAATAAAAAGAGTGGCGATTATATTTTTTTTGAACTAAACATAGAAGTAAGATGATTAATTATTGTGGGGCTAAAGACGAGATAACTATACAATAAAACAAATAAAAGTAAAAAATAATTTTCTGATGTCTTAACACTTACTGCATTAATAATAAACGATGGCTGTAGGAATGTTAATACGAGAGTATTGGACTTTATTAAATTTTGTTGTCTTTATCTACATTTAAATAATTAGATTCACGTGATCTGTGAATTATTAGAGTTAATAATTAAGCCATGATTTAAGAACTTGAATGATAGTATTTTATTAATGTAAAACTTGATAAAAATATTTCACAAAAAATTAATTAATTTTTTGAACGTTTTAAATATTAATCTGAAAACTTTTATACCCAAGAAATTTAGGTTGATCACATGATACGAGTTTAGGGAAAGATTTTAAGGGTATTGAAAATGTGTCATTTTATTGCATCATGTCATACGAAAATATGAGTAATTCGTCCAGATTTTTATTTAAATTATTAAAAGTAGTGATTTTATAAATATATATTTGCAAATATCCTTGAAAGTTATTTGGATTCCATTTTAATTAATATAAATAGATTCTATTGAAAATTTTATTTCCAGAAAGTTTATTCCAATTGTTTTAAGTATTGTAAATATTAAATATATATTTAGTGAAAAAATTTTATATTTAAAAACTTGAAAGTAATCTAACAAGATTATATCTAATGCATAAGGAATAATTTTAATTTGATATAATTTGTACAAAAAGTACCATTTCAATGATTTAAAATGTTTGAATATTAAAAAAAGAAATATTTTAACTATTTTAGAATCATTAAGTGCCTTATTAAAGATAGAATCTTACACTTATCTAGTAACAAGCCTTCACATCTTTTCATGCTCTTGCTAGATTTTGAATGCTTGCTCGAATATGCCATAAAATATTTTATTTCAGATTCTATTATTTCAAATCTATGAATAAGAAAAGGAACCTTTTCTTTTTGTTGATTGAAAAACCAGTGAGTAGAGATCCATATTACTAGATGAGTTATTTTGAGATCGAGCAGATCTTTTTCGAGTATCATTGATCACTATTCAATACAAAACTTGATTTACTTAGTAACCTTCACAGATTGTGGAAATATTTGAAGGTAAAATAATTTGATACTGAAAACATGATCCATATTTTTTAAGATCCTTTCCAATGAATCCATGAACCTAACAAACACGGATGCATTATCAAATTATTTCAAACCTTTAATACATAAAGCCAATCTTTTTTGAGAAGTTCAAAGAGTATCACGTAATCTATTCCATAAAACATTTTCTTCAGAATTAGCTGCATGTTTGTGTGATGTAAATGATACATTTCGGTTTTACTGAATATAATTTCAACAGTATTGGAAGTACACCCCAATCCCAGCGTAATGTCAAATAATTTTGATTGACATGCAATTTCTACAATAAATATGCAGGATAGATTTATCTAACTTGAACAGTTTGACGTTATCTTACAGAAATCAGGAATTGAATTTTCATTAATCGTAAATGGACAAGAATTCTTTAACGATTCATTTTTTATAGCTTTAAGAAATAACACAAGTATCCAAACAACGTTCATTGTTTTAATAAAATGAAAACTGTGCTCTACTAGATTTAAATAAAATCTGGATCCTACCTTTAATTTGATTTGGTTATCAAAAATAATCATTTTAATTATCATAAATTATAACTGTTTATTACATATCAATTATAATCATATAAATTGTTTATCTCATCACTCTGAAGGGACAAGCTATTCGCTCAATGACTTTTAAGGCGCGAAAAATATTTAATTCAATGAAAATTTTGGACTATGTTGAAGCTGAACCAATATCTGCAAAATTTAAGACAAGCAACAAAACATCATATTAAAATAGCCCAAGTGACGGAAGATTCATTAAAAAATTAAAATTTATTACCACTAATTAAAATGTTTACTTGACCTTACAGAAATCTGCTTACGTATTCATTTAAATTATAATCCTTAAGATTTGAATGCTGCGTTTTCATATCTTTGCTTTATGTAAATTATCAATTGTTGCATAAACCAAATATGGGTGTTCCGTACAATTACTCTGTTTCCCGATTTTAGGATGAACCACGTATATAAGACCTAGTTAATTAACCAGGATCTGAATATTCCCAGGCATAATTAAATTATTTCAAAAATTCAGAAGCAGTAATACCTTCTAAAAAAATGAGATATTAATAATCATGATGCATGGTTTAGATGCTGTTCTGATCCACTTGCACGTTTAAATATAATATATCTTTTGATAAATAAACTAATAAATTTTTAATTTAAATTGAGGTTCATTCCATATAGGCAAGTTATATCGTCTAAAGTAGCGTTCCTCAAAGAAATGATCACAGCAATACCATTCACATGGAACTAGATAAGCTAGACAGAAATTTTTGTTCAGTTGACAGTCTGTAATAAATATAAGACCTGTTTTATGCTATGAAAAATCACCTAAGAGGTGTTAATTCAATCAATATATCGATCAGACGGCAGTGATTTTGTTTTTAAATCATTCCTGCAACCTAAGCAAAGGCTTGATCACTTTTATATGCGGACGATTTTAACGGAAACTATGCGGCTGTCATCGCTTGGTTATATAAGCAGTTGACAGTTAGTTCTATAATTATTGTTAGTTTATTCTATTCTGGAACGTGTGGCGGTAGATTCCAACTATAATTTTGTTTTTAACAATAAATACACCATTTGTCACAAAAAAGTATTTAAAAAAGGGTGAACAAATATAGCACATGCTATCGGTGCTATGTTCTCTGCTATAAAAGTAATTTCGCCAAACTATCCTTAAATGAAATGTTTAGTATTTTTTAATTGATTGAAATCCTGGCAGGATTCTATCGATGCATGGAAGACTATTTAATGCTTGCGAATTCGTTGAGATGGGTTGCATGATCACTCCGAATATTGATCCATAATCTCATGTAAATTTTATCAATCACACTAGTACTAATTTTTAATTAAGTAAAAGAAACGTTTTTGGTGTTTAACAAATTTTTTTCAACTTTGTCTTATCAAACAGTAATGCTCAAATGTAAACGAAAGATGTGTGCAGATTCAATTTTAGAACAAGAAGAAATCATATATCAAGAAATCAAAGCATTTGTTTTCGATCAAAGACATAGTTCTACTAGATTAAATTGAATTTCATTGAGGCTTCGGATTTTTAGACCCAGAAATGTCTTTCTATATGCTTTTAAACACTTTAGTTATTATAAAGTGCCGAAATGGAAAAACCTTCCATTTTTATTCACTAAAGTTTTCTCATATTAATTTCAACTTCTGTTTAAAAAAAAGTAAAAACGTGACCCTAATAATGAGAAAATATTTAATTGAAAAACAACACAACGGATTCATTTTGCAAAAATAAACAAAAAAAAAGATTTTAAACATATTAATACATTTTATGGCTGAAACTTGAGGTACCACTTAATTTCTTTAAAATATTCCAAAGCCTCTGAAATATATAAAGATTTGTATTTTTAGACTAATACCATAATTGCTTATAAAACATAAATCCAGGAGGTTGAAACTTCGGCTACGTATTTAATGTGTTTTTGCAGCAAATTTGACTATTGTTAAAGTAACAAGCAATTTTAAGTCACACTTACAGGTGGTTTAATAAGAGATAACTATAAAATTATATTCATATCTGCCACGAAAATGGAGAGGTGATCTTTATTCCATCAATACCCTACATGGATAAATGGGATTTACACATACTAAAATCTTTATTTTTAGATTTAAGGCAGTATTAATACTATCAGTCTACTAAAATGTAATAGATAGATGTCAAATATCTATCCCAACCCCAAAATTAGATTATAGCAGATAAATCCATAGGGATATCACATATTTTAATCTAATTATCCGAAGATTATAAACAACTGTACAAAATTACGTCCCATGCTATGATTTTTGAAATATTAAATGATCACCGCAGGCCATGGAAATGAGTAACAGCATGATTCAGCCTAACTCGGGTCTGCAACAATCACCAGTTAAAAACAGTGTTTCAAAAATTTTTATGGACCATTGACCTGTTTCCATCATTATAAGACACAAGATCAATATGATTTTAGCTCCTTTCTGAGATTCCGAATTAAAAAATATTTGTCTAAAATATTATGGCGTCATTTCTACAAGCCTTTGAATATTGGGAACAGCAAGCTTTAAGGCCAGCACAAGCAAATGGAAAACTTAAAGCCGAAGAGAAACAAAAAAATAATTTCATGAAGCAACCAATGGTCCTACCCAAAATATTGCCTCAAGTTCATCGAAGCTGTTTGGAACTCCAGGACACATAAAGCTATATCACAACGGAACCGTAGAGGGAAATCACGATGAGGATCCATGATTTAGTATTCGTACAACATTTAAGGATACTAAAACAATATTTCAACTTTTGATCAAAGATTTATATATCATTAACTTGGTGTTTCTCTAAGATACACGAAATTAGTCATCATCAAAGAGACCGAATCCGAGTTCTCCATCCGATTCTTCTTCAACCACCTCTGCTTTAGCTGGTTCTGCTTGTGCAGCACCAGCGTCGGCGGCAGCAGAAGCAGTTCCCGTAGCTGCAACTGAAGCAGCAGCAAAAGACCCCATCTTTGCCTTTCCAGCATTCACTAACTAAAAAACAATAAGACAAACAAGCAGAAACAACCTCCTGGACATTTCTTCCACCAATTTTGTCAACAACAACCTTAGCAGCCGCTTCATCGAACTCACAATCAACAGCTGTTATGATATTCCTCAAATCTTCGATGGATGGGGATTCCTTCCCAGCCAAAGTAGCAAGCATATATGCAGCAACGTACTTCATTTTCCTAATATATATCTTAAATCAATAAAAGCGAGAAGGAAACCTATTAGATCCAAGGCCAAGGTGATTTTCAAAAGCGTGACGTATACGAGACTGTCCGAAATTAAACGTTGTTTGTATATTGGTTGGTATATTTCTATTATTTTAACATTTTCCTGTTGGTAGTGTCCATTATTTTTTATATTTTTAAAGAAAAACTCATTCTCTTAAATTCGATCTTTTTTTAAAAAAAATTATTAAAGATTTAAGTGAAAAAATCATTACTAGTGCTTGAATGTTGAGACGAATGAATCATAATAGTCAACAAAATTATAAAGCACCCTTAATTATAATGTATCAGCGCATATATATATATTATGAACTGAAAAATCCGAATATTTTATTGAAACTGATATTCCTTTTAATGAACCAGATTTTTTCCACACAGCCGACAGACCCCTCTATAACATTAAGATGTGTATCATAATTTACATAAATCCAAGAAACTAAAAATTCTTTAGTTTTATACATAGCTTTCACAGTCATACTTCATGAAATACCAATACCAGGAAACTAATAATCAATAAAATTCAAGGCCTTTAAAAGAGAATACGAAAGTTTAACAGAATTTCTGAATATGCAAAATTATCACCTGAGCTGTGTACCCAAAACGTGGAGTTTCCCAAAATGCGTGATGTCACTAGATAGGCCAGGAATCTGATGTAAGTTTGATGAACCATTTAAACGCATTTCTGCTGTAAAAGTAGGGTGTTTAAATCAGCAAATTTTCCGCAAGTGATAGGCCCGTTATATAGGGTATGTTATGTCCTTTGACCGATTTATTTTCCGAGTTAAATCGGAATTATAAGCCGGTTTATTTGTACTCGGTCGGCTTGTTCTGATTGTGGTACCCTAGATTCTCAATTTTTTACTCGAGTATAAGCTAAGTCAGTTTATTGAATAATTGAGGATTTGTTTTTTTGAATAAATGGTGTAACAGTAATAAGTTGGCCCAAGTTGAGGCTCGTACACGCGACCTTCAGACACCACTCAGAAGGCCTAACCACTAGGCCATGAGCGATTAGCCAACCTGTTACTTAACAGTAACATGATACATGTTACAAATGGTTCTTTTAAAAAAGACTTTAGATATACATATAGCGGTATATGAAAGGATGTTCTTCATATTTATTCATTTATGTTGTTTTTGTAATCTAAATCCATGGAATGGTTAAAAAGTTCCCTGAAGATTGTTTATTCTATGGACATCGTACGTTATTGGAATGGTCTTCAACAGTTACTATGTCTTCCCTACATTTATCCAGTTTAGTTAAAGGCTCGTTGGGTGTAAAATTCGATAATCATTGGTTTAGATTTCACCTTTTTATAATAAAATATTTTTTATTTATTCCCTTCTTTGATAATGGGTGTTTAGATTTTTAATTTATCGTATACTCAATTACCTATTTGTAAGTCTTGTGATTAAAATTCTAAAAGATTTTGCCGTTTATTTCAAATTTTCTCCAAAATACTTGAGCTATGGAAGTATTGCAATATTCAACCCGATAAACAAAACAATAGCTGACTAAGTGTAAAGATATGAGCTACTACGACATATAAATGGAGATAGGCATTGTTCACTTTAAATATGATCAAATCATTTCATAGCGGTTATCTATTTTTTTTAATTAATTAAAATCTTTGATCACTATCATTACTAACTTCAAAACAACTAGATAACTGTTCATCATTTACGATATTGGCATTATTAATAATTTCATTAGTAAGCTTTTAAAAATTTTTAAAGCATAATCAGCAATTTTCTCTTTACGTTTGCATCACAGCTTTCTATCAGATTGCCAACTACCTGGTAAAGTTATTCAAATTTAGTGCCTAATTATATAATAGCAAGTATCTTCAAGGAAAATCTGTGATGATGATCAAGTGATCATTTCGGTATTGTTAACGATCATCTATAGATTTCGAGACATAGAAAGTTCAGAATTTGTATCAAGCGGATAGGTTTCACTTTGAAATTTTAAAAATATTTCGGTTAACGAATGTGAATGAAATGTAGTGAAGACTAAATTTATTTAATCATTTGTGTGGAATCCCGTCGGTGGCTGACCGTTTTTCACGTAGTATGAAAACACCGACTTAGCATTCGGATATCGGTTTTTAAGAGACATAATATATGTATTTAAAACTTAGTGAAATAAGTATTTACTACTACTCACGTTTGTCCCTTCGCCTCCGCTGCCGCCCGCCTTTGTCATTATGTGGGTGTTGGCACCACAATTTGTCTTCAAGTTCAGTATATAGCATTTTATTCAAAGTTCATTCAAAATTTCTATTTTTAGGTAGGGTTTTAGTAAAACCCAATTCAAATCCTAAAAGCGAAGCTTATTGAGGACTATATTCACTTTATACATCCTGATGGTATGCTGTCAAGGTAGTGCCATAGATATACTTTTTAAAAATATTAACTCCATCCTAATTTAAAAGCCTATTTTCCCTACTATATCCTTTTACAAATACTTATTACAGACATACAGTAAACGCAATAGACGGTTTTTATATTATGAAAGGAATTTAGAAGATAGTTTAAATGATCTTTGATTAATTAACCAGTATGATTAATACTTGTTACTCAAATAATTGTAAATTCTGGAATAATATTTAATTTTTAAGAACTTGACAAAAATTCATTAAACAGTTTCTTTGTACCAAAAGTATATGATGTGGATGGACAAATCTTTTAAAAATATTGACTTTGGGAACGTGGTTATAAATTTGGAGCCAGCTTTTATAATTAAAATATGATTTCAGCGAATATGAAGACTTGAATATAACACAAAAATTAAAAATAGTTTACAAAGAAGCTCCCTTAAGCTCAATATTAATATTACTTTAAGTTTAAATAAATAAATTTTATATATATAGAGAAGCTCAAAACTGGTTTAGTTTTTTAAAATATGAAACACTTTAATTACTACCTGGATTTTTTTATAAAATAAAAAATGGCAAGGTATTATCATATAAGTCCTAAAAGTCTTTAAGATATTTAAAGGTTTGTTTAAAGAATAAAGTAACATCTTTGTTTTTGTTTTAGATATCTACTTAGTTTGTACCGATTATCTTACCTCTAATACTTATAATATATTTTATATGATTAAAATATGAACGTTTATGAAAAGTCCTTAAACTTTTTTACTTAAGTTGCTCAACGTGATTAAGTTTAAAACACTTTTTTAAACCTCTTATACAATCTGATTACACTCAAAGAGCTAAAAAGAAATAATATTAATCTGCTAAATTATTTAATTCAATTTTTTCGCCAAAAAATAATCTCAAACCAAAATGTATTGAAAATCTGATAAAAAATATTTGGTCAGAGGTTATTTCAAAAGTTATTCCGCAACTAAGATCGAAGTGCATTAATCACTAATTAATGGCTTAAAGGCATAACGTATTCAAATTTTGTGCTTAAAATAAACTTTTAAAACGATTCTTAATGTAAATTTACATATTTATGTTTTTTGAACACAAATTCTGATTTATATAAAATTTTTAAATTTATACTTTTAACTTAGAATTCAGCCACCAATTATAATTTTTAAAGTCTGTGATAATCAAAATTATTTTTTTATTAGAAATATTATATTTTTCTAACAGGATTTATGACAAAAATATAGAGTATTAATTTTCCTTTTAAAGGTCTATGCTTATGAACCCTCTAATATTCTAATAAACAATGCAATCATTCTAAAAAAACTATCAATTCTATCGTAATTATTTGGCTGTTTAATATGGACTCACATGAGATATTTTTACTACAGATGTTTATTGAATAAAAGCCCCACAAGGATTACTGTTTTTTATTTTTGAGTCAAATACAGTTAGGTACATACCGTCATAGCTCTCTTTTGTGAATAACAAGAATAAAACATGCAACGACAGCTGTAATAATCATTAATCGCAGAATTTTTATTTTCATGATTGTTGAGTAGTATTTTAAAAGTTAGATAAGCTCAATTCTATATTTATAACTTAAGTATTCATCTTATTGAAAAATATTAAAGTTTTATTCAAAATTTGAATATAACTATATAAAAATTTCTATTGGAAGTTCTAGCACCAAGTTTCATAAAAAAATAGATATTGATATCATAAGACGTATCACGACAAATCTTATCTATAAGCAAAAATCTTCTAAAGTAACTTTTTACAGAAAAGGAATTAAAAAATAAAAAAGTAAAATTATTAAATGTATTCTCACATGAAATTATAGGTTTCACATCTTTTAAATAATTTACATCCTTTACACTAATTATGCATATACTGTTCCATGTTTTGAAGAGCTGAATTTGTGTTTGATAGAAACAAACAAAATAATTCTTTCACACATAAGAAATAGATAGTTTATTAACATTTAATCTTGAATATACAAATATTATTATCTATCAAATATTGGAAAAATTATATGTAAAAATATTCAAAATAAATAATTAAAAATTTTATATAATTTATATATCAAATGTGACATATTCATTGATTTTTTAAAGGAAGTACACATACTTTTTAAAAAAATGAAAAAAATTAATCGATTATAATTTGCAGCTTGTTTTACTAATGATTATTTATTTTGGCTGAAAGAAGAAGAGTGACCACTGTTTGAATATTTTCATGTTACAGGAAAATGTAAAAATTATACTATTGGTATATAAAAGAAAACTTATTTAATTTTTTATCAATATGTGTTTCATAAGATTTTCTTTAAAAAGATTTAACTAAATTTAATTTACACTGAATTCTATTGTTCATAATTTTTAAATTCAGCAACAAAAAATTACTTCAACTTTATAAATACTAAAAATCATTAGAATCCTATGAAATTACATCCTGTTTCTTTAAAAAAAAAGGAAATATCTTTTCCAGAATCGTGGAGTTATATGTAACTTACTTCTGTCATTCTTTGGCTCAGCCGTGTTTTTTTACAAAAATTTATAGCCATGTTATAAAATAACTCTAATAATTTTTATCAAGAAAATTTTCGCTTTAATACTGAAAAGACGTGGATCAGTGTTTTACCCACAAAACTTTTTTTATAATCAACGAGTATTCACTTGCGATAGTGTAGTATTTTTCCCATCACAATTCTTTTTATTAAAAGCCACATCAAAAGACATTATATATTGTATAACTAGCCTTTTGGCCAATATTAAGCAATAGGGATGTAATATTTTATTTTTAAACTATGTTATCACAAATTATATCGACACATCAAAAACAATAATTTGTATTACTTCAAAATTTGTTATTTGCCAGAAATAAATATCCAATTTGATGAATTTTTTAAAAATTCCTTTTCATGTTTATCGTTAGTGAAACATTAAAATAATTCTATATGTAAAAGCTTTCCCGGAAAAGTTTAGTTTTTCTTATTTGGTATTCTAATTAATAAAATAAGCTATTTAACATAAATTATAGGATTATTGACAAAATTAAATTTAAATTTATTCAAAAGGGTGAAATTACTTTAAAAATAGTTGTTAATACTGTACCAATTTTAGTAATTTTTCAAGCCGTTAAATCGGGAAAGACTTCTAAAATATGAATATATTATAAAAACTAGTTTCTCAATAGATTTAATTCATAAACTATCTCTAATAAGATGTATTCATTATCTTTCTCTTATGTAAAAAAGCAGGGAATATATATTTTGCATAAATACTTTCAAATATAAACAAATTGAATATATAAAACTAAATAAATTGATATTTAAACAAAGGTATTTATGAATTTCTTTATAAATTATATATATATATATATATCGCCTTTTTTATTTTTATTTAAATTTTGTCAAATTTTATCCCAGTTATGAAACCAATTTTTTTTAATAATAGTCTTTTTCATTTCAAAATATTTAATTAAAATATATTTTAATAGTCGGTAATGCATACTTATGTACTATATTAAGAATGATAGATACTATTTTAAGCTATCACTTTATTGAATCTGGAATTGTAAATAGACTTTATTTATGATTGATTCTTGTTTAAATATTTGTCAACCTGTTTTTAATAATTCAATAGTCTCTTTCATTTGATTCGAAAAAATAATGTCATAGAAATTTTATACCAATATTTATCGACAAAATCTAAAAATTTTTATCAAGAAAGGAAATAATGTTTTCATAAATAGTTCAAAGTAATATTTATTGAAAATCTGTTTAATGGATTTTAATAATTAAGACTAACATAATATATGTTGAATGGTGAATTAAACCTTACCCTTTATGTAATAATTTTTTGCCTCAAACCCCAAATAAACTCTGTTATAAAATCTACTTTACATATATATATATGATGGAGCCGTCCGATGTGGTTACTAAAATATTTGTACAAACTTATGTATTTTTCATCATCTACCCGAATTAAATATTATTTTTTTATTTTCACAGATATAAAAACGTAAATAAAAGTTCAGACTGATGGATGAAACGATATTAACCTCGGAACCTATGCAATACACGTAAAAATATTAGATCTTTCCAGAATTATGGATTTAAGATATTTTATTTTACATTAAAAACATCTGTAAATATCGATTTGTGATACAACTTTAGTATAAAAACACAAAAATAAATTTATGATCACGCGTGATGGATTTTATTGTAATATATGAATGATTTATAGCTTCTTTTACCTTTGTGGAAAAAGTTGTGCATCAGAAATTTGAAACACCCAGGCTTTTTTTTATTAAGTTGATATTTATATACTACATGCTATATATTTCAAAATTATTCTGCAGGCAGGCATAAAATTTAAACTTTCTGTAACATATATCATGTTACGGTTGAGAAACAGGTTGGCTAATCGCTCATGGCCTAGTGGTTAGGCCTTCAGACTGGTGTCTGAAGGCGCGAGTTCGAGACTATATTCGGGCCCAGACCGCGACCGAGTATCTGATAGTAACCGTAATCGTGCGACCACTTCAGGCATTGGTGATGCTCTAGGTAATCCCTGTGATGCGGATACAACGGTTGGGACAGTGCACAATAGAGGCTCCTGATTTAAACCAACGCCTACATTTGACACATCAACTACACCATCCATTACCAATACTCCCTGTGAAATCCTCCTCCTTATTATGAACAACAGCATTTTCTTCGATGGTCGTCACACTGCTCCCGAAACAGGTATACTGCGTTCTTCATTTTTTCGTCTGTAAAACAAAATGTGGTAATTCATTTGACCTTTATCGGGGACTAAACAATATCTTGTGCACGCATTCTTACACACCTTTTTGGAATCTGTTGTTATGTACCCCCATAACAATCTCCCCTGAACTCATTGAAAGCCCGAGACAAACTCTCCAAGTCGTCGACTGCGCCAGTATATCAGTAATAAGATGGCCCGAATTGAGTCTCGAACTTGCGATGACCTTCAGATGCCAGTCCGAAGGCCTAAAAACTAGGCCAAGAGCGATTAGCCAACCTGTTACTCAACCGTAACACGATACATGTTACAGTTTTATTCTTTAATTGAAATTTCTCAAGTCAATAGGGACCTGCCCAATCAAAAATTAACGAATGCTTTATGTTAATGTAAGTATTCCTGTCCGCCTAGCCAAAAAGAAGACATGCCATCCATGCTAATAATCATTGAAAGCTAATTTTGTATTGACTGTCTGAAATCATAACTATGAGCATGCATGAAATCTATTTGGTTAGGTTTATATAAGTTAAAGTAAACGCATAATATCATGATAACATATGCCCAATTTAGTTTTGGCGTTTTGTTTCTTTATAATTCTTACTGTCACATTCCTTGATCCCATTTTTTATAAAATTTCAGCTTATTTTTGAAGAAATACAATATATCATGTTTGTGTGCTATTTTTTTAAATAAATTTTTATTATTTTCTAGCTGCTTAAATTTTAAACTAAGCAAGACTGGTATAACAGCCAACAACAGCGTAGCTATCATAAATTTACTAACTACTACTAACCGCCTATTGTATTAATATTAGAATGAAATCTGTATTACCACCCAAAGCTGTGTGCCTTATCTTCATGCCATTATATATTGTTGTCCTAACTATTATCAATGATTATTTTCCTCTATCTTATCATTTATGCAAACATACAATCAAAATTTTTATGTTTATCATTTTAAAGTTAGAATAATGAATATTATTAATTCAAGTTCAAGGAATTAATGATAAAACTTTTAAAAATTGAATAAGAGATCAATGAAGATATCCTACTTTCTTAATTCATAAAATCCTAACTTTTCTTTACTTATGACAAGATTAAAATATTGTAATTTCATTTTATATAAACTGACTAGACATTAATTTTTTGTATTTAACTGATCCATTGCAACCAAAAATATATCATTTAAAACAGTTAATTTGATGAAAAATTTAAGTCGAATATTAAGGTCATGGCGGTACAATCTCGCATGACTAATTGTGAAAACTAAATTCGTTCTTAATATTCTGTAATGTTACAAATAAATCATTTTATATTTTATTGATATTAAGCAAAATCAAAAAAATTTTGACTTAATGATATTTTCATATTATAATAGGAAATGATTACTACAACATCTAAGAAAATTAGTATAATATTATTTTGTCTTTGGAAAAA
>LDMZ01002994.1:0-10589 GCA_001455285.1 Sphaeromyxa zaharoni
TGTCTCCATATCTAATGTGAAAGAAGAAACGCAAATTAATCTTGGCGAATTATCTATGAATTATACCCAAGGAACTCATCGAATAAGAATAAACACGGGTTACAACATTATCATTAACTACACACTTTTTCTCATTCAAACTCTTTCATCAGGAATTAATGTCGTAAACAAATTTACCTTTTATGTTGGAGGTTTATTTCTGATATTCTTTTAGTAAAATAAAAAAAAGATTTGGTCATCTGTGGACCAATATTAGAAAAATATTATCAACTTCAATATGCTAGTAACGTTAAATTTGAAGAGATTTTACTTTTCATTTTTTACAGCGATGCTGATTTAGATCATTTTTCATACATTGGGAAAATGTTCAAAGGGAATGTCATTATGGAACATCTTCCCAAAAATCTGGATTTTATCCAAAATATATCATTATCTGGAATTTTATTTAAAACAAACAGCCAAAAAAGAAAGATCTTGCTAAAAATTAGTGCCGGTGGCATAAGCACAGATTCATCTTTTGTAGAGGTTGGTTTGATGTCAATCGGTAATTTTTGAAATTATTTTTATATATGCTTTCATTTATGTAATCAATATAGACTTAGATGAAGATATGTGCTATCCGAATCATCTAAGTATTCTACATCATATAATGAGCTTATTTTGTTAAGATGATATCAGGGTGTATTGGGCAGACGTTCCAAACTTTAAAGTAGACCACTTTTAAAACTATATTTATTCAAACAGCAAGAAGATAATTCAGCTGACGCTACCCAAGATATCGAAGAAATTTTACATAATCTAGACCAATACATACAACAACCGATGTACTCAATATTGGAAGAGGTACATATGTGTATTATTTTTTTTTGCTAACCTGTTCTAGGAAAACAATAACAAAGTGTATTAACGTTAACTTAGAAAAACATTTCAAATAAAGTATTACGTATTGATTAAATAACTACTTTAGATAAAAGAAATTTAAAAATTAAATCTTATATATCTTTGATCTGAATTTCATTGACTAGAGTTTATCGTTATATCTAATTAAATATATATTATGCCTACTTATCTATATTCAAAAAATTTTCTTTTTACTAAAAAATTTCAGCGTATAATCTGACTTGCAATATGTCAGTATGTTTGCCTACAGTTTTAAATTATTACTAAATCAGTGCATCCAATTTTAGGTTTCAACAAAAATATATGTAAAAGTACTAAAATTAAACAATATTATTTATTGTCAATTTAAATTGATTTGAATATTTAAAAAACAATTTGATAGGTTCAACTATCATTATATCCGCATTGATTATTTTTTCCACCTAGAAATAGCAAAAATAGTAAACTTAACTATTTTAAGGGTCTCAACGTCTAAGAACAAAATTATGGCAATACTTAATTTGACAAAAAAAGAGAGACATTCCTGATATAATTCCGTCAAACAGAACAAAAATGTATTATACACAATATTGCGATGGTGCAAACAATGAAAGATGTGTTTGAGTAAAAAGAATGGCCATTTGAATTCCATTTAATATGAACACAGCTTAATTGATGGATTAGTACAGATGTTGTTTTTTTAATTATTAGTATTTTAAACATACTAATATATAAGTGTTAATTTTAAATATTTTTTTATATTGTTTTCCCAACTATCAAACTTTTTTTAAAATGATATTTCTTGTTTTTTTAAATTTTCAATTGGGTGATTTATCTCCATAAATACTCCGATATTTTTTAAAGTGCTGACAATTCCGTGTAAAATCACACATTAATATTTTTGAGGTTTTTTTAGAACATGTGACAAAATCCACTCAAGCGAGAATTTTTTTCAAATGTTTTTATGTTTTCTCTGTTCAAATGATGATACGAGCTTTATAGAGAGTTTTTAAACATTTTCATGATGAATTACTTACATTTTGATACAATAAATCATTTATTTATAAAGTTTTTAATGAATTTTCATATTTCAAACAGTATTTACATCAATATTTGGTAGGTTTCCTATTTATATGTTAATATACACCCTTGAATAATAAAATAAAATAAATTTTTTTAGCCGATATAAAATGTGATTTGTATTTACAAAAGCATTTATTTTTAGCTTTAAATGCAAAAAAAATATATAATTGTTTTTTCTTAGAACATTAATAAAACTGTTCTTATTTCTCTTTTGGAATAATAGCTTTATGCTCTTCTTACCAAGAATTTATATTGGAAGATGGGATAATTTTGTGGAGATATCTTTCTAGTTTTTTTAAAGAAATAAATTCCTTACAGTCTAATTTATCAAATTTTAAAAAAGTTCTAATGATTTTTGTAGTCTACCGAGATTAACAAAATCAATTCAGCTCATATTTCTGCGATAGAGCTTCTAACATTAATTAACTATGGTATAAAAGTTGAATCACATAATATTTATAAAAATTTTATATAAACTAGATTATAATGGAAAAATATAATTAATTCTTAAGCGAAAATAAAATCTTCATTGATGATTTCTTTTACAAATGATTATTATTTAAAATTTTTTCAATTTACATGTTATAGTTGATGCAGCGTAGATATATTAATTACATTTATGTCGATTTTCATAAAAAATATATTTTTGCATAAATCCATTAGTTTCCTCTATAGCGTGATCAATATATCCCCATTTCCTAACAACTACGAGTAACTGCGATTACGTAACATTCTCTTTATTTTAATTTGACCTTTTAGACTATAAGATTTAAAATAATGACTTTGCGATTTTTATACATGCATGTAACGCTGACTGCCATGATGTTGTGCGCTGATGAGCGATACTTTAAAGGATTATACCACAGATATTGAAAAATGCAATTCCAATGCAGATAATACAAATAAAGTATATATCAATTTTAAATTACTTTGAATTCAGCTCTTAGATAAATATATTTGCAATTTTTAAAACTTTTGGTTTGATATATCAGGAATTTAATCTTTATTTTGGCTTTAGCGTTTTTTATCAACAACTTAAAAATAAATAACTTTCCGTATTTTTTAAAATTTATTAATCTTAAATTACAATGGAATAAAGAATTAATTATATATTTAGCTATAAAAAATTTTGTTAAATAACGTAGCCAATCATGATAACGAGAAATATTCGTGGACTAAGTTCTATTTCTTTTACATTATTTTAAACTCGAAAAGGCCATGTTATTCTCTCATAGATTGAACTGTGAATATATTCAGATAGAAGAAATAAATGAAATTCTACACAAAAAATAATAAATCATAAAATATGTCGATAACGTACTTATACTACTTTCAAGATTTGACACTAGAATACCATTTTAATAAGGTTTTTGCCAGATTCTCGGATCTACAGATTTCAGCCAAGTTATTATTTTCATCTCCTGTTATCCCACAAAATGGTAGCTTTACATGACATAATTCAATTCAAATACCTTTACTCACAATAAATAAAAAGATACTTTTACTTGAAACGTCGATTTCATCTCCTTATTGAATGTGTCAAAATCTCTCCAACAACTCATACTTGTTGAATTTATGTTTTATTCTAAAATTTATCATTTATAAAATAGCATTATTTTGAGTAGTTTAGTGACATAACCTGGGTTTTAATTTTGGCAATATTTTGACCACAGTTCATAATTGTATAATAACATTTAGTCTAATGGCAAATAAATTTACGACAAAAGTCTTTTGAAGTCAATTCTAAGTTTTTAAATTATGCATTAGCGAGTTTTAATCTATTAAAGGACCCTTAGATTTGAGCACTGTTGTAAAAATTCCAAATTTCTCCACTTTATAACCCAATTTTAAATTCCTGATATTAATTCATCGTAAAAATCTGGTGTTGTGCTACAGTCTTTTTTGAGTTGTGTAAACATATCTACCTGGATTATTGCTGTATGATTTAAGACAGGAGTCTCCAAAGTTTTCCAGCGGAAGGCCACATTGTTGAGTTTTTAAAGCTACGGGGGTCAATGTTCTAAATTATTTATTTTACCAAAATAATATAAATAAATAGTAATTTATAATTAAAAAAGGTTATTTATTCAGTACATAATCACAATGTATATATCAGTAACAATTAATATGTTTTTTATAAGTTTGATCAATAGAGGAAACATGAAATTGTTTCATTTCTGATAAAATTTTGTCCAACTGAGGTACAAAATGAGTGGTTCCAATAACAAGCAAAGCATTTAAATGTGCATCAGACAATTATGATCTGTAGCAAGATTTTGTGTATTTCGTCTTTGAAAAAGTATACTCACACAAATATGTGGTGCCAAAAACTGAAAAGAATTCACAGGCAAGCCTCCTTAATTGAAGAAATTGTTCGGATGGAAGGCATTTAAAGAATTCAATCAAATTTCCATCTTTATATTTGGTCTTCAGGATTTCATTGGATTGCAAATCAATAACTTCCATTTGTAACTCAGAAGATAAGTCTCCAATAACAGAGTTAAATGGATTTTCAAAAATTCTTAGTTTGGAAGAAGATGCATCAAGATCAGAAAAACGTTCTTCAAACTGTTGTTTCAAAGCTAAAATGACATCTTGAGCAAACAATTTTGTAAATGGAGTGGCAGTTTCTTGTTAACTGACTTTCAAATAGTAATAATTTCTTACGAAAAGCTTTTACTTTTGAGTAAAAACCATAGATGAGTAAAGTTTCACCATGTATCCATAGGTTGAAATCATTGAGATGCATACATAAATCGGTCGAAAATGGTAATTTCCAGAGCGATTCACTATATTTGAACAACACCTGCGAATGGTTTTTCTCATTAAAAAATATTTCAATTTCAGTTTAAAGTTCAAAAAATCTAGCCAAAACTTTTCCATAGCTAAGTCATCTTACTGAATTATGGTAAGGTAGGTATGGAAACTCAGCATTCATTTCCTCCAAGAAATCATGAAATTGGCGATGTTTGAGTCCATGATATCTTATGTAGTTAACAGTGAAAATTACAGGATCTCATATAGATGATAAATCAAGATGCTTTCAACACAGAGCTTTCCTGATGAAGAATACAATGCAATACCAAAGGTTTCAATCTACCGGAATTCTCAAATACTTTGTTAATTTGCCCAACTAAGCCCTTTTTGGTGCAACACATATTCCTGCCACCATCTGTTGTTGTGCATTATAGTTTTTCCATTCCAAATTATACTCAGCCACTGACTTTTCCACTTATCTATAAATATCTATGCCTGTTGTTGTTCCATGCATGCTGTGCACAGATACAAGTTCCTCAGTAATCTCAAAATTAGAATTTATTCCTCTGATGACCAATAACAATTGGGATATGTCTGATATAGGAATTGACTCATCAAGTGCAACAGAAAGTACACAAACTTGTTGGCTTTGTCTTTTAGCTCTGATTTAATATTTCTTTAAATATGTTCAACCCTACAAGCAACAGTGTTCGCAGAAAGACTAATTGCGAAAAATGAATCTACGTTTTCTGGACACATTTCCTTAGCTACCTCATTCAAGCACTTTTTAATAAGTTCACCATCTGTAAATGGCTTACCTTTCTTCGCCAAAAAGTTAGCAACGTGGAAGCTTGCTCTTGTTACTCTCTCGTTTTCTACAGCCTTCTTCTTGAAAACAAACTGCATTGATGATAAATTCTTCTATAATTTGTCAAATTTCTCTTTATGTAGCTGTCCAATGAATTTGTTTACTGTGATGAATGTTTTTTTTTCATAATCTTTCCGAATGTTGCAATCTTTAATTAATGCAATTGGGTCGGTGCATATAACACATAGTGCCCTGTTGTTTGACTCTGACAAAATAATCTATGTTCCATTGTTCCCTAAAAACTCTGGACTCAAAGTAGATTTTTCGTTTTCTTCCTTGAGCTAACATTCTTACCATTGATCGACAGATTTTGCTCAACGATATATGCAAAAGGACGAGAAAAGTAGAAACAGTATTACAGGTCACTCGATACGTACATTCACTTCGGCAGCGACGATGACAATTGACTCATACTTGTGCACAACAAAACACCAAGCCTGTGCTGACTGAAGGTATGCGCATCGAAAATTACTGCACGCTGATTGGCGAATGCAACAGGATTACAAACCTCTCTATTCATTGCTCGTGAGATGTAGGTAACATCGATAAATTGATATTTATCTTCTTGTATTATGCTAGGCACGGGACTTTTATTAACGTCATACATATCTTATCTGCTCTCTCAGCTGTTGACGCAATAGGTTGACTTTTCCGCGACATCAGTAAAGCTAGAAATTGAATCTCTGCTTCACTGTAAGCGGCACCATCCATCTCACTAACAATCCCCTACTATTTTAGTTAAAAATAAAGTAATCTTGTACATAAAATACTCTTTTAAATTACGTTTTATTTTACATTCTGGCCCCTGACCTAAAGTGAATGTCATGGTATGGCCTTTGTCACACAATCTAGTCGCATGAAAAACACCGCACTGTTAAAAAAAAGGTAACGCGCTTGCCTTGTCATGTACGGTCGCCGATAACTGCAGCAGATTCATCTTAACTAACGGCTACGTTTCACTGTGCTCTTTCAATAAGTATACACACGCGAATAACAGCAAATCAATTGAACTTAAAGAAAAATTTAGACATGATAACAAATAGTTATCATGTGGACAGCCCTTATTATTTAAGATGAATGATAGGTAGTTCCATAGCGAAGTTAATTCATTTTATGGTGGTTCTGATGGGTCAGTTAAAACGGGGTTTCTGGAAAATAACCTATATTTACACTAAAGTGTAGTGAATAAATTTTTAATCCACCAGCGCAATTTAAGGACATAAATTGATGGAAAATCAATTAGCGTCGTCTTGCGACTATTTGCTGTACTATATTGGTTAAACATATTAAAAAGGGTGTAAAGTATATTTGTTTTTGTATGATTTCGACAATGCCTGTTTTTTATATTTGTATTATAATTTTGGAGGACAGCTCAGCGGGCCGTACTTTGGAGACTCCTTATCTAGGGCATCAAACCGAAGGATTACGGGTATAATTTCCATCTTTTGTACCACATAACAATCATAAACAGCACAAATTAGATTGAATTTTAACATCCAATACTCAATGTCAGTCAATTTCGTTGGGAATTCAGGAGTTAGTTTCGTCATATCTTCTTTAGCAACTGTTACGAAAATGTGATAAATTAGGCACACAGTCGAGCCGTGTTGTGGTCATTCCACGGTTAAGTTCTACAGTTACGTTTTTTAATTTTTTATTTAAAACGATACCGGAATATCGCTTTTAACAGAATTAGATACTATTGGAGAAATATCGCAAAATATGCTACACACAGTTGCCATTATACAAAAAGAGTGATATGATATTTGGAGAAATACTCACGATAAATAATATACTCAATCGCATCCCCTTTTTACAAATATATCATCAAATCTTTGATCGTATAGTTTTACTATGGTTACTGCTTTTTTGGTATACAATACCCACGGCGAAATATTTCATGAGGTTCAGATGTTGACACACAAGAATTGCCACAAGATGATCCCAATTTTATTTTTGTTCATAAATTAGTTTCTTTGGATGAATGATTTTTGTCTTTAACATAGTATAATCAATATAATTAGATTTAACTCTATCGTCCGCTACTAAGGATCGATATTCAAGTTTTTTCATCTCCATTGATTATATTTTTAGATGGTTCCTTATTTAGGGAATCTGCATGCTTAAATTTAAGAAAATTTTAAGAATTTTTTTTATCTTCCACTAAATGCATCCATCGATTTATGTTAATTTTTTATTTTATAAGTGCTTCCCTATAATTTATCAATTGTATCGAACGTTTTGATCTAATAAAGTGCAAGCTTTCCTTTTTTCCTATCACAAAATAAAACTTTTTAATAATTATTGGAGATTTGACACACAATTTTCATTCAAAAAGTCTTAATTTTCGATAATTTTTTCCAATATTTTCGGAAACCTAACTGCAAATCTTTAAAAATTCATTCACATTTTAGTAACCTTAGTTATTATGGTTAGAGTTATGTCAATGGGGAATTATGCCTTCGTTCCAAGTAACAGAAACAAATATTTATTCCAGTAAACATGTGGAATGACCACCTGTATCGAAATATTAGTTTAGGCAGCAACCTATTCTAATTTGTTAATTGAGCTTAGTATTTTGAAATAATTTCTATTTAGGTACGGTTGCTTTTTTCTATTATCCCGTCCGATTGTGGGAAATACGATATTGTGGCAGTTTTATTTAATTCAAAGTATTAAAGATAATGAAAAGGATACTTTTTACTTGAAGTTAAACTCTTGATGCGTGTGGAGGAATTTAGGGCAATGAATATTGCTTTTTATTTATAAAGTAGTATATTAACGGTAGTAATTGCTATGATATTATTTAATGAGTATGCTTTACATCATTTAGAAAATTAATCTCAAATTAAAATAATATACGTATTTTCAATGTCGGTAAGAGGGAGTGGTCCATCTAAATCAATTGTTATACTTTGAAATGGATATGCTTAAACTGACATTTGTAATGGTGCAATCGGAGCTTTGTCCGCACTATGAACTCATACGTAAATTATGCAAAACTTACACGAGTTTTCTACATCTTTACTCCTTCCAATCCAATTTAACCGTGAATTCATCTAATAATTTTTTTCATAACCGGAATTTTTTCACCTAATTTCAATTATAAAGTTGCTTAGATGCAATTGGAATCAAAGCAAAATAAAAAATAATTTAAAAATGACTCTATTAATCAGAATAACTATGTTGTCAATGATTCCGTTTTTTTAATTCCAAATGCTTATCAAGCATCTAACACCTATACACTGTGAGAAACCCTTTTATTATGTTTTCAAAATGTAATTGATCAACTTTAACACATTTATTCAATATTGATATATTTCAATGTTCTAATTGATTTTTATATATAGTGCTTTTTTAAAAAACTATCATATTTATCGAGGTTGGCAAAATCAATAAAATTTACGATATCTGTTTTTCAGGAAAGAACATTCGCAGTAATGTGATATTTTCTAGTCCTGTAATAAAACGAAAACTCAAAATCAGAAAGTTTAACAAGCCACCTTGCGAGTTGTCCTTATGAGTCCCCTTCAGAGTAGTTAGCCATTTTAAACAATTATGATCAGACTTCTGATTGGATTTTTTCATAATAAGTACTTTTTAAATTCTCAAAACCAAGATAATAGCAGACAGTTATTTTTTAAATGCCATTGCATTTTCTAAATTCAATAAAAACCTGCTAGTGTATCTAATACCCTTTTCGATTGACATTATTTTGAGATGACATTACTCCTAAAACAGAATCACTGCCATATGAATATAAAACGAAGTCGAGATAAATCAGAGTAAACGACAATCTTAACGCTTAAAACCATTCAGGTCACTTTTCTCTCAAATTCAATGTTTTTCCTTAACACAATTCTGTATAGTGGGTGACATAATTCGGCATATAAACAAAAATTTTTCTGAGTAAGAGCATAGCCCTAAAAATTCTTGTAAATCCTTGAATTTTCAGGAATAGGCCAGTTTGATATAAATTATCTCTCATTTTTTTCTGTCTATATACCCTTTGATAAATAACTTACCCTCATTATTTTAGTTCATCCGACAAGAATTGCAGTTTTTAATATTTTTTTAAATTAGCTTTAGGAAAAGCTTCAAATAATGTTTTTATGTTAGAGTAATGTGCTTTGGAATTTTCAGTATAAATGATTATGCCACTTAGACTTAAGAGAATTTATCAATGAATGCTCTTGATACGGTTTTTTTTTATTTCTGGAAGCTACTTGGGGCATCGCACATTCAAAAAAAATTTTTTAAATTGATCAAAGGCTCCTATGTGTGATAAAAGCAGTTTTTGGATGATCTTTTTCATTCACCAATACCTGAATGGTAGGCACTTGATAAATCAAAAACAGAGACAAATTACAGCCACCAAATGAATTTGAGGTGAGATCAATTATTGGAAGTGGATAGCGATACTTTATTGTGACTTTATTTAATTTTTGATACTCTATGGGCATACGAATACTGATGAATTATTCTTTTGAACTAGAATCATATTTGATGCCCATGGGCGTAACCTGTCTTCAATACATTTTTGTAAAATTTAATTATCCAACATCAAATTTAAATCTTTTCTAGTTTAAACGGTATTCTTCAAAGCTATTAGTTTAAGGTTTTTCTTAAGTATATTTAACAATATAACTTTGTAGTGTACGCAAAGATAAAAAGCATATTTTAATAAATCGACAGCTTCTGATCACTGAAAATTCTCTAATTCGTCTAAAAATTTAAACATAAAGTCTCTTAAAATCCATTAAACCAACCTTTTTCATAAAATATTTATGGTTAAATTCTTAAAATTAATTTAAAATAATTTTTTATTAAAAAATCAACACGTCAAATCCGGTGATATCAGGAATTTTTCTTGTATTTACAGCATAAAAAAACATCCAGTTCAATTAATCTAAATGAGAGTTCCATGATCCATTTGATCAATAATTAAAAACTATCTTACACCACGTATTCTTGATAACAATGGGCATAAATGCACCAGAGT
>LDMZ01003100.1:0-12246 GCA_001455285.1 Sphaeromyxa zaharoni
CAAAATCGAAATTTGGTACCACGAGGCTCATTTTGCGGAAGCACTAGGTACCCATATAATAGAATTTTAGAATTTGAATATCTCTAAACTCGAAAAACCCGGTATCAGAACCATAACAACACGTCGTATTGCACATAGTTAGACTATGTATGTTTGTATAAATATCTGTAACGTTCATCAAAATAATGGAAATATTTTTTCATAATAATAAAATCAATCTGTGAACAACTTTATCCGTTTCTCTCTCGATTGTACCTAGGTTAATGGAGCGTTACACTTATAAGAGTCCCAAAATGATAAATAAAATAACTCTTAATCATTTTTTAAATAACTTAGGGGCAATTATATATCGTCGATATTTGAACAATTGCTAAATCATTTAAATTAAAAATAACTCGGGTCTCATCAGAAAATAGGAATGATAATAAGGTTTTGTTACTTTTATTGATAAATAATAATAAATTTATGAAATTTCAAAAATCTCTTACAAGCATAAATGTGATTTATTGTGTGTATTATAAAAAGTATTATGTATATCATTTATTTAAAAAAAATATTGGAATTCACGTTATATTAAACAAGACCAATCATTTGCTAAGAAATAATTCTATTTATAAATTTATTGTTAATATACTCAAAGATATCCCTAACTAAATTCTGATATTTATGACAAAAAGGAAAAGTTTTAAATTTTTTACTTCAATTGAAGCAATACTTCTCTGGTATCAAAATTTGAACAAAGCTACCTTTGGATCTTCCTCACAAATTGCTTTCATTATTATTGAATCCTAAATTTTATACCTTTACGTATTACATGATTAGAGTACTAGTAATTATATTTCTTTAATCGAAAAATTCATTAACTTTTTAAATTTAATCATTATAACCTATTGCTCAAATATTTTTTAACAAACTAAAAAAGCTTTTAAAACAATTTCGGGTTGAATTATAAACAATTTCAGTTTGAATCAAAAACGTTCCATTGATTCTCTTTCGTATTCTTCAAATTATTTTATTTATCACAATACCTCTAAAAACTATATTTTCGCCATAACCGTTCATTTGAAGCACCTTTTACTAGGGAAAATTGTTTTTTAATTAGGTGAACCAATTCTGCCTTTTTAAAACATAATTAGATGTTACTTAACAGTAGAACAGACAGTGTCCAACTTTCCATAGTACTCTACTGGATACTCATGTCTATATGGAAAACAAATAGAAACATTTAGCAGAAGGAAATATCAAATCAAACATATACATATGATATATCGTTTTACAGTGTAGTACAACAAATGGGATACTCGTTTTTCTGTCTTGCAAAATATAAAATTCCTTGCATTATCAATAATTTAAAAAGATGATAGATAATCAAAAATCTTTCTACAACCAATAATGTTTAAGCAGAGTAGAACTGTATAAGGAAATCAATATTTCTTTTACAAGGAGTTTAGACACTAAAGTAAATTTATCTCTTGTAACAAAATTTTTTTATATCCTCTTATTAGGGATTAATTGAACAGAAATAAAAATATTCGAACCATTATCAATTTTGTGAAAAGCCTTTAATGTAAATAATGAATATAAAAAAATTCTTAAATGTATTAAATGAAGCATAGACTACGATATTCGCCATAAAATATTTTTTCTATCTTTAAGTTTACTACAATTTATGTGAATCTGCTTTGAGTGGATGTTCTTAGTGAATAATAGTCAGGGAATCCTTCAACAGGGCCTACGCAGAATTATAACATGGGAACAAAAAAAACCAATCACAGCAGCAACAGGATCACGATCCATTATCATTCGACTTACAGCATCTTGAACGGTAGTGTAGGTAATACTCTATCGTTTATTAAAAAATAAAATCTTCCAAAACATCAAGTGTGATGTTTATTTCATCAATTGTCATATGGTTACCATGAGCTAAAATTTGTCTAAAGAATAAGTACATTATAGAATATAATACCTTCCAATTTCTTCAAAGAGAGGGGTAGTTCCTATGTACATAGTAAGGTAAACTAATGAACAAACCATCGTTTTGCATTAAAAAACTAGTTTTAAGTGTATTTTTTGCTTGTTCAATCATACCCGGAGTAAGTTTTCTATGAAGACGTCTCCTTTAAATATTTTCACGATTAATTCAAACACTAGAAACCAAGCTTCTGCTAAAGTAATCCAAAACGGTCCGATATTAAGCCTTTCAGCTACAAAATACATCCCCCTGAGATTGAAATATGAGAATATACAATAAAAACCATAAGCCAGTATCCTTGTAAGCGGTATAAAACGACATATATGACCTAACGAGATCTTCACTTGCTGTTTCCTATGTTCAGAAGGGTGATAAAACTTTATACAAGAATACCGCAGAAAGGAAGCCAGGTGCATGCTAAAGTAAAAAATAACTCGACAAGAATAATGGTTACCCTTGCTTGAGAAGATGTGGATTGATCATATGAGCCCATCAACTAAAAAATTTCATATTGAAATACAAGATATTTACTGTACTAGCAATCAAAAGTGGATAAAAATCAGCGTGGGTAGGTGGAACGGCTTCAAATGCAATCGCACAATGAGCAAAAGGCATATCATCATATCTCAGAGAAACCTATAGTTAATGTATAGTTACCAATAGTAACAGTTAGAATTTAAAAAGTAAACATATTTATTAACATTAAAGTACGTATGATAAACGGTTAAGGTAAAACATTTAAGGAGTTAAAATAGATGTCACGTATTAAGTTGCGAAAAATTAATTCTTCATGTATCCCTTGGACAAACTCAATTGTTAAAAAAATGATGTTAACTACAGAAAAAATAAATCAAAAAAAATCAGTAAGCATCATGAAATAAAAACCTTTTTGAACCGGAAAAGTGAAAAATTTCATCCGATAATTTCATTTTTTTTATTTACGCATAGTCACTTAACAAGGTTTGATATTCTAAAGATTGGTTCATGAAATGTGTACTTTCATCTAATACTTAATTATTGGACATTTTTTCACTTAAAAAATGTAAAACTTTACGATTAAGGCCATTAGTACCTTCGAAAAATTACTGATGGAACATAGACAAAAAAATAGGAACATTAAACAAAATAAAACAAATCATCACTGAATTTAGTCTCAGAAATATAAGTAAGATTTAAGTGTATAAAAGTTTAAATTGATAGTATATACGTAAGGATGCTATGATTAGCAAAAAAATACATACCATGGAGCCTAAATATTTTGAAGGAATGAAAGTACTTTTATCAGAAACATCCTTGGCAGATGGCAACGTTGAAAGATTCTTCTCTGCAAATTTAACATACTCTTCATGCTCCACATCTCCAACTGCCACAAGAACAGTTCTGGGACCAACATAATGAGTTTGAATGTAATTAAGTAAATCTTGACGATTAATTTTATCAATATTCTTTCCAGGACCCAAGATTGTGAACCCAAGCGGATTACCTTGATAGGCCGTACTATGCAAATGATCGAAAATGACTTCGTTCAGCTGAGTTTCGATATCCTTAATAAAAAATAAAAACTTAATAAATAATAAATCAACCTCGGCCTCCCTATGAATCACGGACCTTTCTCGTTCAATCGCAGATTCTGAAAGAGTGGGATTTTGAATGATGTCAGACAGAATCTCTACTACACGACCACCGTCCTTTGCCATGCATTTGCCGTAATAAACAGTATTCTCTCGTGAAGTATAAGCAAACAAACGAACACCCTTTTGTTCAACTTCAGCTTCCATAGCCGACTGTGACAAATTATTACTTCCCTAAAATAAATTTAAAATGGATTTCTTTTGTTTATCAATATTAAACATATCAAATATATGTTAATCATCTACACAAATATGAAAAACCTTATTATTAAACCGTTTCAACCCTAAAGAAAATAAATAATTCTACAAACATAAAAGATATTGCCAAAAATACTTAGCTTTAATGAATATTCTACTAGTTTTTAAATTTATCATGTTATCATAGTTAAATTAATTCAATTTAAGAACTTGTAGAAAATATATACATTACTTCGATATTTTATGCTAAAAATCAGAGTTAGTAAATGAAAATTAAGAGCATTTTACGACATAATGTGTTTTTCTTATAACTTGAAAAATATTGTGAAAAGCATCCCCTCTTAAACAACGGACAGAGAAGTCCAAACGCTAACTGTCAAATTATTTAATTTCTTTCTAGCAATATAAGGAACACAAGCAAATAAAAAGCTATGCCTTTTTTCCATTTTAATAAAATATATCATTGATCTCTTAGCTTTATTTAGATTTATCCATCTAATAACCCGTTTCAATATAATATAATGGGCTACACTAGCGTTGCGATAATTTAGGCAAATACGAAACAATAATTACAATCAAAGTAAAACATAGTCCACTTCTCGAACATTCACACATGAGAAGAACATTTATAAGCAACTAAACATTAATAGAAATCACGAGAATTGTAAAAAAGAGAAACTTGAAGTAAATGGCAAACATGATTTGACCTGATACAAAATGAAGGACAAAATAAAATAATCGAAAGTTATAAAACTGTAACCGAAGAAAAGTCGGTAATACAACTTATCTATGATTAACACCAAGGAATAAAATAAAATATTTTTTATAAACGTTTTTCTAGTTTCTAAAAACTCAAAAATTGTTTCAGTCCCATGAGATTTGTAAACAGCAGGAATTAACGCTTCTTTTTTATCTGTCATAACTTTATTCTAAATATATCTCTATTATAATTGTTGTTTTCCTATATTCGACTAGCCACATATTGCAAATCCTCGATTTGCGCTGTTTTGCTACAATATCATATTCCAGATGCTACAAAACATATTGGGCTTAGTGGAATCAGAATATCTATACGTTTCAAAATATTAAAAAATACTTTAATTTACAAAACAACAATATTTTTACAACGTATGTAGAAATAGACCACTTAAGTTGAAGAATCAGATATTCAACCAATACTTTATTTAATTTATAAACCAAAATACTAGCTTTATCAAACAGTTATATTTAAATTGGTCGTTTCATCCCTCTGTACATTTCACTAACAAAATGTCTCTGTATAGGCTAAAGGAATCACATCCTTAAAAAATAGCCATAAAAACAGCTTTTTTAACGAGATGTGAAAAAATTTCCACATGGAAAATAAAATTAAAGTGTAATAACTGCTTTATATTAAAAAAACTCAAATATCACTCGATTATTTAACTATAAGTACAGTCGAACATAAAATTATCGGGAAAAAATGGGAACATATTTTTTCTTTACGATTAACATAGTTCCGGACAATCGAATGTTAAGGTGTTCACAAACTCAATAATATCTAAATAATTCTAAGAATCCCTTCGATTCACGTGATTCCCGGATAAACACGCTTTGACTATATGTATTTCCACAATTTAATTTCAATTACAAATTATTTTTTAAAAATAAAATAGTTTCAATTATTACTCAATTTCATAATAAATTATCAAATTAAAAGCAATATGTTTTAAGAAAACTGATTTTTGAATAAAATAATAACTTAGACGTTTTAAAAATATTATTTAGATTAGTTAAAGTAATAAAATCTGATATACTTATTTCACACACAGGTGATGATCTTGAAGTGAGCATCAGCATATCAAAATATAAATTTAAATCATTAACCGATTTTGCGCTTAAAAAACATGAATTAGAAAAATAATTTCAAAAAGGGCAAATTTACGAAACGTTGGAAGGAAGTCAACAAGACAACGGGATTACCTTGAATGACATATGCTCAAAGAAGTGCGCCACCCCGTTATTTTCTTCATTTTCATACCTACTTCCACTGTCAATAAAAAGACCAACGGTGGCGGTGGGAACTGGGAGTTTATGGGTTGCGATCCGCACCCCATTACTCAACTTGGAAATCCTGGTGAGGACTTCCCCAGACGGATCAAGAGTAACTTCTCGACGCGACCATGTAACCTAAAACCGCATGTTAAAATCAAAACAGCGGTTAATTACATTAGCGATGGTGCCGTCATTTCTTTTACCTAGACGAAGCTAAGCTCAGTTATGAAGGATTGGGAAAATAGATACCAAAGGAGACCATATTCTGTTATAAGTAGAAATCACACGCGGGATGCAAGTATTCATGAATGACACAGATGATTTTTCCTAGATCCTGCGCGAAACACCACCGAGGTTTAATTTTGACGGCCGCCCGGTTGGTGTTGTTTTTGTCCTTCTTTTTGTGCTTTTGCTCATGATATCTAGTAGAACTTTTTTATTTTGAATTATCATTATTACTAAGAAGTCGTAGCCTTTATGGAACGAGGCGTGGATGCATTATATAGTGATTAATTTATAATTTTTTTGCATCGTGACTAAGACTCCTGAATCGTATTTTGGATAGTATCTTTGTCTCTTAGAGACTTCAAAATAATAATTTAAATTCCAGATTGACTGATATTTTTGATGCTTCTATACTTATAATATATTAATTAATAATTTCTGCCTACTTTTATTCATTGCACTGAATTAGTATCTCCTCCCGTGGATCACTGTATCGCAATATTCAAAGGGAGATGATTTTTCAGTTTATAGTTAACAGGGATCTTTATCTGATGGTGAATTTTAACACTGTCTATAACAGTTATGTAATCACATATTCAAATTAAATCTTTGATTTTATAATTAAAATCATTGAAAGGTGCTCGGACTAGGCCCCGTCAGACTTTGAGTTAGAGACCTACCGCTAGCCCACATCGACCAACAGTCTTACATTCTAATATTACAATATGTATTATAAATCTTAAAACATATTAATTCGGATACGGAGATACCAATTTTTTAAAACACGTACGAGCACCGAAATCTTCAGTATCCAAGATGCTATTATTTTAAGATTCTTGTGTATTGAATTTTAATATTTTATTTAACTAGATGACACCTCAATTCGCATGAAACAAACTTTATCCTGGTTACCATTTACTATTAACAATTCTAAAGTTGAACATTGTGATGCATCCGCGACAGGCGGTATAGTTTAATGAATGAATTATGGATAGACTGTTTATATTAATGGCTTATATTTTTAAAAATCTTTTATTAATTCGTGTAATTGTTGTTCAGTTTCTCATCCTAATGATTGAATCAAAAACGGCTTCAGGTAAAAAACCAGTTCATCAACACAGATCAAGGAGCATATTTAGTTTATATTTAAAGATAGGAACTCCATCACAGAGATGCCTGAAATATGAACAAAAAGATGACTCAGACATACTGTCTATCATTTTATTAAATATTAATTTTTTAAACTAAGTTTATTAGATAAATTTAGCTTATAATTTAAAAAAATTAAATTATCTTGGTACAGGTTTTTTTAATGCCTATTTTCGTGAGTATTGATCAGTAATAAAGTATGGTCGATGTCTGTTTAATCAAAATATTCACTCCTGGTTTGGAAAACGAAGTTCATCCAAGTATATAGAGATGTAACTAACAAATAGCCGTTGATTGTGATCATTAAAGTTGAAATTGATCAAACGGTGAATTAAATCTTGATAATATTTCATAGTTATGTGCTTTATTTAGCAATTGATATTTTGATATCAAGGTTTTTATCTAAATAATCACTCGTGAAATCAATTTTCTCAAATGATTAAATGTGGGGTACAATGATAAAAACAATAAAAATAATACGCACAAAAGTGAATATATCGTTATTATTACACTGGTACATAGTTTCACATCTATTTCTTTAATTAATTTTCAAAATAGTGTTTGTGATCGTTATTAAGTTTGAAAATCAAATTTTTAAAGACTTTTTGGTATTGAAACTTCAGGCAAGTTATCGATCTTACGACCATCGAATTATATCTCGCTGCACCGCTAATCACAATGATAATGTTTTTAGTTTCTAAAAAACTTACCGCCAAATTCACAACTTGAACGGTTTGAAAATGCAGAATGAATGCTGTCACCTTCAGTATGGGGTTAATTATTTCAGAAACTTGCTAAACTACTTTAGTATTGTTAGATACTTTGAACGCTATGAATCTAACAGGTTTCTAAAGAAATCATTTTCTCTGATTACTCAGTTAATTTAAAAACTATTTAATATGACATTCGAAAAAAAACAAGCTAAATATTTCACGGCCACTGGCATCACTTTATACAACTCTATGACAAAAATAATTAAATTTCGTCTAGGAATATTGAGTGTATAATTAGATGTGATAATTTTTTAATATTGTCGTGATTCATCGTCCGACAATAGAAACACGATACGTATTTAGAGAGTTAAATAGTGATTACCTTCGCGGCGGCAGCGGTTAGTTATTTATTATTATTGCTACATCGATGTCACCTTGTCGTCTGATAGTAACTCCTTCCGTAGGAGGCCTATCGGTTCTAAGCTACTACATGGGATACGCCAAGTTCCCAGTCCGTAGCACTAAAATATATATAATACCAGTAAACCAATTAACAATGTCTGTTTTGGCAAAAATTCTGATCCAAGTTATTCCTATATTATTAGTTACGCTATTTTTGATCCCTCTTAAGTGATTATATAAATACAAATACAAAAAGATGCCACGTTTGTACCCATCAAACCAAATGTTATGTTGAAAGAGTTTTGTTTATATATTTCATATTTTTTTTTGAAAATTAACATATGATTGAAAAAAATTGTATGTAAAATCTGTCTATATTTGGTTTATATACCGTTAATCACCTTTAACACGTTATAAACGTTAACTAAAAGAAGCCTTATTATCTACTAGGTTCTCTTATGGTAGCTCTATAAATTAAAGTAATCAACGAATAATATGAATTTATCGTATTAAGCAAACATTCCAAACATTTTTTAATAGTGAAAAAATAAATAAACATTATTCCACCCATAACAAGTTTTAAGGTTAAGTTCTTGAATAAATATTTAAAAAATACACAGAATTTGAATATGTAATCTGAGGTTAATAATATATTAGGTGAATAACCTCAGCCTTTGTTAATCATAGCCAACGCTGAAAAGCATTAAGTATTTTTTTATTTAAATAGAAAGTAGTTCAACATCAGTATTCTAACTTCGATTTATTAAAATAAAAAAATGAAATGAAAAGAATTGTGCATTGTTAATAACTATAATATGTCTAATAAATAAAATATTCTAAATACAGTAAACAATTCGTAACTTAACTACAACTTTTTGATCATTCAATACTGTACTTTAATGATTAGTACTTTGTTTTTAATAATTCTATTTTAGAAAAATAAATATAATGGATATTTTTGTTAAAACAAGCCTGTATTCTAATTATAATAATAAGTATTTAATTATCAAAATAATATCGTCAGGTAAAATATGGAATTCTGTTAAAATTTTAAATAAAATATCCTGTTTTTTATATTATTGGTTGATAGAACAGAAAGCATAGTAGATCAATGATGATTAAAAAATAGGGAACCAAAACTTTTTAGAATATTTCCCTATAACATCGAATCCACAGTATCCAGGCGGTTGTTTCTTCGTTTATGCGAATAAAAAAATTGAAAAATGCCCTCAAACACATTTCACAAAACATCAGTCTATTTAATACAATAATAATCAAGTAACAATGAAGAGTTGTACTACATTATAAGTTTGACTATTATAACATTGATACATTGAGAAGATTAACTGCCTTTTTACAGGATCTAATTTTTATTTATTTCCTTCAAATTTAACTTGATTAATTTTCGTAATATTGGAGAAAAAAATGATATTATTCGTTTGGCTGTCTCGTCTCTAAACTGGTAGAAGAATTTTTATATACTGTAATGGCTGAATCAATTGCATATGAAAATACGAAAAACCGAACCATAACAGTGTCAGATATTTACCTGTTTCTAGTAAGGATTTTTATGATTTTCAATTTCTTTTTCTGTAGTCATAAAAAATTCACGGTATCTCGGATAAATCATGGGACGTAAAATATGTAAGAATATGGATGGAATTATGAAAACCTAAAATCTTAAATTTTCACTTTAAAATACAAAAATAATAAATTTGACGTTAATCCGACTCACCCATGTTTGTGTTGTCACGTTTTCTAACCCTTACATCCACATCAAGGAAAGAGTAATAATTGTTATTAAAAAAATCTTAACAATTATTTACCAGTTGTAATCAATGCAGCAGTTTTTAAATAAAACTTTGAGATAAGATCTGTGAACGTTAAATTACAAAGAAATGAGGGAATACCATAAAAATTTCTTGTTCCATTTATTTATAAACAATCCATAAACTAATTCAATATAAAGATCAATACATATAATCATATTTTAAAATAATTATTTAAAACCACCAGAAATAACAAAACCCATATTGTATCTTAATAATTCAAGAAATTCACCGTTCATGTATACCGATCTTTACTAAGAGATGTTTTGATCAACTTATTTCACGGTACAGCTTTACTTAATTGCCTATGAAATATTACTAGGAAAGTATAATTGATTCGAAAATTATACAAACGTTAACTTATCACTTGATAAGCCAGTAGTTATATATGATCCAATATAAGAATAAAAATTTTGTTGTAATCAGTACATTCAATATAGAATCAATAAAAAAGACTTTTTCATTTATATCGCATCCAAAGAATCAATACCAAATATGAAAGTTAATCCAACAATAAAATAAACTAATTAGATCCAAAGTATTACTTAGAAAGTAATAGAAATATCATCATTTAAGAAGTTTTTAATATATAAAACCTATTTATAACTCAATCTATTGGTATTAGATACGAGCCAAAATTCTTTAACAAAACAAGCACCACAACAAAAATATACCAAACATCTGAAATTTTTTATATTTAGTGACAATTTATGTTTATATTTATTTATTATCATTTTTCAAAGTTAGATACATAGACAAACTGAATTACCATTTTAAAGACAGAATTAATTAAAATCGAACTACCACAATTATTCCTGAAAATCTATATTTATAATCTTGTTATATTAACAAAAGTAGCTAAGGCCAATCATTATTGATCACACGCTCCAGGTAATCATAGAAAACAATTTGGTTAATGGAATAGAACTATCTTAAATGCATTTGTCGGGAAACTAAATTAAACGACAAAAACGGTAAGAGAATATTTTAACAAGAAATCTAATCAGTACAAAATATTTTTACACTATTTAAATTAGATACCTGTAATAATACCTTTTATATCATTTTATATATGTAATAAGAAACTACTTTTTTCTATTTTAAAGAATAACTAATCAGAAAGATCTCCTAAATACATTATTAGAATGTAGAAATAATATGTTACTCTCCCTGGGTATTCGTAAAACATTTTCATTTTGAAAAACAGCTCTATGAGGCAATCCTCGGAACATATATTCAATATAAAAAATTTTATTTTTGCCAACACAGGGATCATAAAAGCCCAATAACTGGGGCTTAATCATTTAAGTAAACAATAAAGGATGATTACTGCACTCTGCAATTTAAACTCTATCTTACTATCTTGAACAAGGCATTGTGTTGGTATAGTAACGTCTATAACATCCGGCTGAATAGACAAGTTCCTTCAGAATACAAAAATATCATAAACTTGCTACTTAATATCATAATTATAAAGAGCCCCATAATAAGCCTTATTTATTATAAGACCATATCTTACTGTTTCCCTTTCAACAGATACTTTATAACTTTCCCTAAGAAGTAGGATTTGTGATTCTGCTTCTGCTTTTTCCTTTGGGATATAACCATATTTTTTAGCTAGTACCCTAAAAATTTAAAATTTAAACTAAAAAAGTAATATAATATTACGAGTGAGAACTAAATTAATCAAGCAATTGACGATTCACGCAAACAACATTAGATTTTGTCATATAGTTTTAAAAAAAGTTAATTCGTTTCTATAAATAAAAATTCATTAATTTCATGAGTAAAATGTTACTTACATCTTTCATGCCATAAAATTAAATAATTTAAAAATTTTAATAATGAAAAGTACAATTTTAGCTAATGACAATTGGAACGAAAGAATGCCGAAAAAATCATTTTAATTTTTTTGTTCAGGTTATTTATTTAAGTTAATTGGTTTAGAGAACATATAAAATTGATTTTAAAAACTTTTCAAATTGAATCGCGATATATGCATATATAAAAATCAATGTTCCCGGACAAGATATTCTAGTGATATTTTGCGGTCAACTTATACATGGGAAATTACGTTTGAAAACATACTGATC
>LDMZ01003138.1:0-11244 GCA_001455285.1 Sphaeromyxa zaharoni
TGCAGTCTTTTAGAAATTCACTAACAGAAAAATGGTTCAAATATTTTGCGATTTTTTAACTCACAATGTAACTAACAGGAAGAATTTGATCAGGATTATCACTTTTCTTGGAGACGATTGTTTGTTGTTGTTTCAAATTCTTCATCAATTTTTCTTTCCTGTGCTCACTTTGAAAGCTGTCATAATGAGAAGATCGGTTAGGCATATAGTGACTTTTCACATTATATTCTTTGATAACAGACACCAATTCTGTACACAGCGAACACACTGGTTTGTAATTAATTAGAGTCAAGAAATAACCTTTGACCCACTTTCCCTGTAAAATGCGATATTCACTGTCTACTTTCCCTTTTTTTGGGTCATTTTAGGGTGAGTACGTATAATATAGTATAGATATCGTACACTACGCTAAACGCACGTCCTGCTTATTTTGACGTTTGACGTAAATGATGAAAAGCCCAAAACGTTGATAATTTGTACCAGACTTAAATATAGGATCCTTTTACGTTTCCTGTCATGCTAAGGAACATATTTGGACTGTGTCAGAGAACATTACTGAAAAAACTCTGCGAACCGTATGTTACTCATGCATGCTTTAGATTATATTAACAAGTGTAATTGAAACTCGAAAGATTTTCAAAATGACACAGAAAATAATATGTTCAGTTAACAAATCAATTCAAAATGATCGAGAATTTTACTTAGTAACTACACAAAAATGTTTGACTTTGATTTCAAAAGGAGAAAATATATTATTTCACCCATCCTACGACTATAATTATTTCAATAATGTAAAGGTGGTCACATATCTAAGCATTTAAGTTTAAAAAAAATCATTTGATAAATTATTACATCATGGATACTGGCCTGAAACATACTGTGAATTTATTTTTTATTTCATCGATTGCAGTTACTGTGAAATGACTACTAGGGTATCAAAAAAGTCACCAATTCAAACATTTAATTGGATTTAACAATAGAATTCCATTGGAATTGAAATTTTGGAACTTCAAAGGTATCATGAAAAGCGACACATTCGGGTAGCTCAAGATTAATTTACCGAATGATTAAAGGCTGTACCTATTGAGTAACCAATATTTATGACTATTATCCTCTAGTAACTAATAACTATTACTATTTTTAGTTTCCTTAGAACAATCTGTTCTAATCTTGGTCGTAATTTTTAGACTCGTGTTTTTCAAAGAATGTGAAAATTATATGGTGTTCAAAAAATTCATACAAAATTCAATCATGACTAAGAAGATGATATGATTAAACGATCCAATCACTTTCAATAAATTACAGCCAAAAATCTCATATTTAGTCGCCATCATGGGTCAAACAATTAAATTAACACCCGAAAGGACAAAGCCCTCCAATAAAACGTAAATAAATTTTAAGATGTTAAAATGTAACATAAGTAGGGTATTACTAATTGTTGGTTATTTTTTAGTTTATAATTATATATAAAACATTAATAAATTGAAATTTATTGAATAAATCTGGAAAATGAAGTGCAAATCTTTTGGAAATTTTTATTTGGCTTGTTCCGGACTGGTTACATTCAAATATATTTCTTGTCACTGCTTCACTTTCTAAAACAACCTCAATACGAAAAAGCGCGCAAAAAAACAACAGGTCAGGATCCCCTAATCTGGTGTTTCCGAAAGATCATAATTAATAAAAAAATTGTAATTTTATAGTGAAAATATTAGAGAAATCCAAGGTCAAATAGGCTCGAAAAAGGTGCCAAACGTTATCAATAGGCATAGAAGAAATATATTCCGAACCTAATTAAACATTTTAAGTCTAGTTACCAGGCGAAATAATAATTTGCTATAACATCATATCTTCTTCATTAGAAAATAATTTTTTACTTTCTTAATGAAAGAATCATCGTCTATGCACTGACAATATTGAACTTTTTCTAAACATGGGTATATTTAGTACATAACAAAGCGGGAAGGTCATGATTAAGTGATCAACTGGGAAAAGGTTTAACTATATAATAACTCATCAATTTTTTGCTACATATGATACAAATTTCCATTTAACCTTGTTTTAACCATCAATAATGATTCAAATGTATGAAAAATGACTATCTAATGATTGGAATTTCGTCTAAATTTTATATTTTTTATTTATAGCCAAAGAAAAGAAAAGAGTCATAAAATACTAGAAATGAAACCAAACTCTTCCGGTTTAGTGATGAAAAGGTTACAAACCCAGTCTTATAATCAATAAAATCATTTTTAATTTAGACCTAAATATTTATCATTAACTTTAATCAAACGACAAAATTGCTATTTCGCCCAAAAGCGGAGGTACAGATGAAGTCGTCGGTAGAATTTCTTTTATTTTATTTAAATCTATTCAATAAAACTGGTTCAAAAACTTCCTTAATTTTCATATAATTCAAAAACATTATCTGGTCATATTCTTTGTCAAATATTAAAATTTGTAGCCTAATACTATCAGAAATCTTATAAAAATAAAAAAATCTGCTATATTTCAAAAAAGTTGAATAGTTTTCAATCATGTTCTTAATTTACTATATTAAAAACCTGGGTTTTTATTAAAAGGGTAAAAATATAAAATTTTGGACAGCTTACGTTAGTATAGCCTACTAGAGCAAAACAGTATGTGATGTTTATTTTTTTTTAATAATAATAGTAAGAAACAAATATTAAATCCAGAAAAATAAACAATCACTTCCCATTTTTTATAAAGGAGGATCTTTGAATGAACCCAGAGTGTTTTAAGATTATAATTTTGTTGTTTTCTTGGAAAAATTTGATGTTTAAATATTTCAGCTCTTCTAATATACAGGAAATTCATAATTTAAAAAAAGTAAAGCTTTTTCACAAAAATGCATATCAACCATAAAATAATGTTTGTTTTTGTTAAATATATATATAAACCCGAAAAAAAATGAAAGACCTCAAGAAGCTTTATAATTTGCCGGTATAAATTCGGTAAAAACCCAAAAAATATACGCTACCGCAACCAAAGTTTGATCTTGAAGAGTGAATATTTAGTGGTTGTTAATTGTTATGGTACTAATATCATTTTAGTTTAATGCAGAATTATTCATTGACCTTTCAGTATCTCAGATATTCCTTTTTATGTTAAAAAATTATTAATTCTCTTCCTATATTAATAAGATATTTCTGATGTTAACCTTCTCGAAACTTTCAATGATATAGATGTAAGAAAAGTATTTTTAAATATTGTTACAAATTTGTACGAGAGAAGGAATTTATTAATTTATGATCGAGTGAACTTGTTTTGTTGAAAATAACCATTTTAAGGAAAGAGAAATAATACGATCTGACCCATTCATTAGCACTGATCAAATTATGCACAAGTTAAAAGTTCAATTTTTAAATTTACCTATATGATGTAGGAGTACCTATTGCCATCAGATAAAATGAAATCACTTGAATTTCAGAATTTTAAAATAAATAAAATTATAGTAACTTTCAATCATATAGGTTAATTAATTAAATTTAGTCCAAATATATAATCTACCCCAAAAAGTTTAATATTTATTTATTATTATAATTCTTAGATTTTTGTACCAGAATTATCTCAAACGTTATTTATTTAAATCGAAAAAAGTATTGGAAAGAAAACTCGCATTCATAAACCTACTTGTATTTCCTTCCCAGAATTTATTATTTAAAATAAGAATTTGGAATTGTATAGGAGAGATTTGGATTCAAGATTCGGTGATTATGTTAGAATGGTACTACTAATTCAAAATATTTACCTTTATACAAGGAAATTAATTCCAACACGTTAATTAATCTTAAAGATATTCTTGTAAAATTTTACTTAAGAAAATTCAGTAATATTATCTTTGGAATTTTTAGAAATATGTTTGTTGAACAATATTAAATTATAAATGTATTTTAGACCATATGATCTTCCTGAAATCTACGATTTTAGGGAAATCACTCAAAAAATTCCTAATTACATAAAAAAACTAGAAGAAATTAAAATAGATAAGGAGTTACGGGAATGTGCACAATGTATTTCAGATTACTGGTCCGATAATGAATTTAATTTTGTTCGTCTTCGCATGGATTCTTTAGTCAAGTTGATTATCAAATTTCAGGTAAAAAAAGCTATTTATTGATTTTATTTCAACAGCAAACCTTTTTACATAATGTACAAAATATTTTTGTATTCCGTTACAAAGGCTCAATTTCTATGATTATAGAACATATTGTAATAGTTTTTTTTTATTTAAAATCTATTTAGAACAACAACAACGAAATTTATCAGTTTATTTTTCTTTTATTTTGTTTTATAATATTAGGAACATATATAACAAATTGGTAAAAGAAAACGGGTACGAAGATGGAAAGTACCTGAATGTTTTTATAGTAAATTTTTGTTTTCAATATCAAATCTTAGTTAATTGCTGTTCTCTATCGCTCTTTCTATCGTTTTAAATTCAATATAGATGGTTTGATTTTTTTTATCATACTATTTTTAAAGTTAGGGAAATTTTGAGGCCCTTTTCCAAACATTTTGATAGGTTGCAAGAAAACATAAAATTATATGAATGGGGTAAACTTATGTTTATATTATATTAGAAAGAAATGAAGCTCTATTGAATTTTGGTTATTATTATATCTTTGGAAAGTTTTTTTTACGATAACCTGTCCTTTTTGACTATTATTTAAAGTTTACAACGATTCTTCCATTTATTGAAATACATGCCATAGTAAGCGGTTATTCCAAAAATAAAATTAAACAAAATATTTTTAAATTGAACCTAAATCAAAATTCATTAGAGCTTTATTAATCAATACATTAAACTTAACAAAATAGAAGAAGAAAAAAAGAATTATATCTCTTTAATCAACGCGCTTTGCATTGATGCAGATGATATTAATCAAGACAAAAATGATCTCAACTCTGAGAAGATACTCCAACCTCCGGTTACGCCAAATGCTGTAAATTCAGAGAATAAGAAATCACAGAGCGAAATGTTGTCTGACGTATTAAAATCTAAGATGGATATATTTCATTCCTCAGCCAAGCCTAATGACATTAATTTTTTGGATAATGAAAAAGTTGAGCTTGGTCAACGAATCGATAATTATTTTGAATCTCTTATGAACTATTGTAATGATAAAGAGCTGGATATTTCAATCCTAAAGACTGCAATGAATCGTCTGAGAGAGAATATAATTAAAGTCATCATTATCGATTGTGATAGGCAAGAACTAGAGTCAAGTTTCCAGATGTTTTTTAAAATATTTCAGAAAGAAGTTTTATTTAAGCATATAATTGCTAAAGAACTCAAAAATGAGATCAATAATGTTATTCCCGTGATGAAGCACTATGCCTTGAAAGTGAATGAGTGCTTGATCCACGAGTTAAAGCAAAAGGGAAAATTCAAAATATTGACACTTGGAATAGCGTTTACGTTTGGATTCATTATTATAATTGTTCTATCTGGGCTCTTGATTTGGTATGCATATAAAAGCCCAACGATCTGCTGAAAACATTTTTAGAAATGCATTAATTTCGTGATAGCTATTTTTACATATTCTCTTTTGAAACTATAGTTTTTGTTTATAATATTTTTTAAACCGATTTTTTAAAAAAATGATATAGTTTTTTAGACATTTTTTAGCATAATCTTGATAAAATTGGGTTATACAAATTTTATTCTACTATTATAAAATAAAAAATTAATATTAGGACCTTGGTAGTTTATTTTACAAAGCTATATTAAATAAACGCCAAGAAATAAGCATTTTGATATATTTAAATCAATTTTTTAATTCTATAAAGAAGAAAATGATCGAACCAGATCAACTAATGCTCGGAATAAAAAGGTGTCAGTAATAAGGTGATCGTTTGAATATTTAAATAAATTATATAAATGTAGACTAACGATATCCTTGATCTATTATTTTTCAAAATTAAAATATTAGTATTAATAATATATAAAAAATTATAACAATTCAAAACCTTTCGGGCACCTATCCAAAGATTCTCTCGAATTATTTGAAACAGGAAATTTTTTGAGGCTTCGGACATCAGAGCAAATGCAAGATACTTCAATCAAACTTAAAATAAATTTAAAAGCTTTGTTAGAAAAACAACAAAGTTATATTTAAGGTGTGGACGAAGGAAATAAAATTCATATTATTTTTAATGGGGTCAAAAAATTACTATATATACATATAGAATTATTTAAACAGGCTTGAGTATAAACATAGGATAAGCTGTTTTTCCGTTTACCTAGTGTTGTGTTAATTATAAATTATAATTTTATCACGTTTATAAAAAGGAAAACATAAAATTCAATAGAATATAAAAATTATTTGTTTGAACTATTTAATATCTTAAGTGAAATCTGTGTGTTATTGAATTTTGAATGGGTGAGTTGTTTGATTTGTTATATATTTGATTATATTTTTTAATATTTATGACAGGACAAACACTTTTAATGATCTATTTTTGTGTGTAGTTTACAATAATTTTATCTTTTGTCCCTGTGAATATATTTCCTATGTTTTGGACTGACTTGATTATATCACTCAAATTTAGAATCCTCATACATCTATCGTTAAATTATTTGAAATTTTGTTTTTAGAATTGTTATAATTTTTAAATATTTATAAAAATAATTAAGGCTCAACCATAAAAACAGTGAAATATTAAATCAGATAATTTAAGATACTTTTTATGTATTGGAACCTTAAATCGTTTATTAAAGCTTTATTTTATTAAGGATTTTTACTGATAATACTAACCTTATGCATTTATGTATATATATTTGAAAACAACTGCCACATTTGAGTAGTTAATAAATATTACACTTTCACTCCGATTTAACTTCTTTTTTGAGCCATAAATACCTTATTATATAATATACCATCAATCATCTTCATCCTTCACTGTAAATCCGGTGTGCATCCAAGATTTTTTTATATTCTAAATCATTTATTGTTTTTGCTGTGGAGTTGATTATGATAAGTTCCAAAGATTAGTACACTAATTACTATTGATCGAAAAACTAAGTCATAAAATTTAACAAAGTTTTAAAAATATATTTTTATTCCGACAAATGTTAGATATTTTAAAAAAATCATATAAAAATCTAATAGTATTTACTTGTACAGTGTTCGCAATGTTAAACATAAGTCTTTATTAGTCGATTTTACTTAAATATTTAAAAATTAATAATTTTTGTGTAAAATAAATATACATTTATACTAAGAACTAGAAAAATGTTTTAAGGTAGAAAGGACTTATCCATCATATTTTTTGAAAAATAATTTTATTTTTCAGAAAAATTTCTTAAAACTTGAGGATTTTCAAACATGTAGTAATGTAGATTACGAACTGTCCCTTTGGTATTCTTAAATAATTTTAAAAAAATATTTCTGGAACACGTAATAATATTCACATTAACATTTGTTATTAACATGTAGAATTATGTAGTTAAATTAAATTACATATAAAAATGCAGAGTGGTATTTGAGCTTCAATAGTGTACAAATCATATAGAATACACGCAAACATAGTACATGTGCTAATATAGAGATAAAGAAAAGACAATTTGATAACTTCACGTAATTTTTAGCAATGCAAAGTGTAGCTTATTTTGGGTGAATAGATAGAATTTGAAAATATGGATTCTATAATTGTTAAAACTCTGTAGAGCAATTTCAGTTTATTTTACACAACAATACGAGAATTCACGTATGTGTGTAATAGGCTCTGAAAATTAATCCAGATAGTAATGGTTGCATAAACCGGTCAATTTGGAAAGTATTTCATCCTATGGGGGGTAGTTAGCATATCTTAGGTTTATCATTCGATTCTATGCTTACAGAACTTGTCAAAAGCATGAATAGGTGGAGATTTTATAGGTGTAAATATTAATTCATATTAATTTTTTGTTTTCTCAAATTTATAGCGATATACATAGACTGTAGAAGTCTTAAAGCTTTATCATTTGTACGTACTGTTCTTAATTTAAAGAAAAGGAAGATTTTTTTATTACATAAACATTTTTGTACAAATTAACGAATAAAAAATCAAATACACACATATGGATTATTTAAATCAATTTTTTACTTTTGGAAATCCGAAAGACTTGTACAGGATTCTTTATTAACATTAGTTTACATTATGGTAAATGTATAGATAAAACTTAAAAGAAATATGCCGTTTGTATATTTACATATAAATATTATTTAATACATGTATTGTTTTTGTATTTTAAAAAATATTAAAGAAATTAATAGGACCTGATTATCCAATAAATTAAGGCATTAAAGAGTAAATAATGAGATACCTCAAAAATGATGCTTTTAACAAGTGATATGTGAAATAATATTTAATAAACAAAAATTAAAAATGTGATAAAAAAATAGGCAAAGGATTCTTGTTTATATGCAGGTGTGGTTTAATATATACAATATTTTTTTGTTTAAATTATTTTCAGACAAAATAAACTCAATAATTTTGTTTTATACTAATAATTTCTAAATAATAGTAAAATTTAATACCATTTCATAATAATTTTTCTTATTTACATGTTTATACTCTTTAAAAAATTAATTTAATCTTTTTTTACGATATTTATTAACTACAATTTATGTTATTTTTATTTCATTTTCTAATATTTCATAATAGGCTGAAGTAAAACAACAAAAATCAGAAAAGTAGGTCGTAAATTATATATATTCTTTAAGAATTTTCGTAATGCCTTTGATGGTGAATCTTAAAAATGTTTCCTGCATTTTTTTATTAGAATTTTTCAGAATCTGGATATATTAAAAAAAGAATTTGTCGTTATTTTTTAACTTCTCCTATAGGGAGGGTATGGCTTAAAAAAAGAAAAAATTTTACATTTGAAAATTTCAATTTATTTTGAAATTTAATAATAGCAGCTAAAAGTTTCAAATATTATAGATTAAATTATTTCTAACCAACTCTGTATGTGTCAGTGAACTAAACTAATTTCCTGTTTAAGGTTTCTTCTATTATATCCTGATGTGATTTTGGGTATCCATTAGCATGGGATAGCTTTGTGGTAGTGTCAATGTTTTTGTTAATGTATTATACCAATCACAGTTGTCACAAAAATATTTGATTTTTATCCACTTTAATTAGAAATGTTTAAGCTATTTAATTTAATTTTTCACTATCAGTATTTACCCTGGTACAAAAAATTAAAATTTTTTGTACAACGCATAATATATAATTACAAACAACATTTGGTCAGAACTTTTCCCTCCTATTTTAGGGTAAAAATAACTATTACTCGGAATATATTAGAATATGGGCGTGATAATTTAGCGTTCCGTTGTATAAATTTTAATATTAAAAACGTTAATAAATTGAAGATCCATCATTATTACTATTATAAAAGGCTAGCATATCTTTATGAATTTTTTCTTATACTGTTATTTATTATATTTAAAACCATCTTCATTAAAATTTAATTTTTTTTTAAACTCAACGAACCTTACGAAAATTTGGCCATCACATATTACTTTCACTCAAAAATGTAATAGTTGTGCTGATATATTTACCCACAATAAGAATGACACACTTTTTACTTATTAACACTTGTGAGGAAAAATTAGAAAGTAGGAAAATATAGAGTTAAAAAATAACTCCCTATATGTTGATCATCATAGTGTTATATATATATTGTGAATGCAAAAGATTCTAATAAATATTTTTCGGAATTAAAATACTTTCAGTTGAAAACAAAGTATATATATCAGAGGTTAATGCTCGAAACGGTAAAAGCGTATGAAATATATAAAAAATAATTTGTATATACTCTAAAAATTTTTTCATATGATTTAATCTCATTGTAAAAACGGGCCCTGTAGCTCGTTTCAGTGTATTGATATATACTTAAACGTTATTTTCGGAAAACTAATTTTATTGCCTTTTGAACAAACTATTTTTTTAAGTACATTAATATCAGTAGTTCTCAGCAACCTTCCATGTTTAAAGGATTTTTTTTCTTTCTACTAAATAAAAAATGGAGGCGAATTCACTCAAGTAGTAAAATACTTTAAACCGATCTCGGTTTTTTAAAAAAATATCTTAGACACCCTTCCATTTCGAGCCTTTATATTTATTAATTATAAAACGAATCAAGAATGAACATTCAGACTACATGCTTAGTAAAATCTTTTTACTTTTATAAGAACATTCCCTGGCTTAAAATAACACATAAATATAAGATAATATTTTTCAAAGATTTCGTTGCAAAAATAATGAAGTCCTGAGTGTATTTCGTTTAAAATTTATCAAGATTATCATATCTTTATAACGTAATTAAAAAAAAGTTAGTTTTACCTAACATAAAACTATTTTGTAAAAGATGTTACACTTATATAAATTTAATTTTTAATGTTAAGTAGAATAATATATTTGAAGTTTTGGAAAAATAAGATTTGTCTAATTATATTCCCGAAAATTTTGGAGTAAAAGAAAAATCTACTCATCTAACGATTACAAAAAAATTTGAAAATAGACAATATATCATCTGAAAAAACATACATCAGGAATCTATTAAAAATACAGTTACTGAGGAAACAAATGAAATTTAAAAAATTTTATAATTAATAAATGTACAATATTAAATAATATGTTTATTAAAAAATCAAGTTCTTGTAAAAATCTGTAAACATGTCATCAATATAAATGTTTATGTATAATTGCTTATCTAATATTTTTTATTGTTTGAGTTACAGTTTTTTTAAATATAATTTTGTTTATATATTAATGTCATATATAATACCATACAATATGTTTTTATATCAGTATTATTCCATGAAATTAAAAATTTCATAAATTTCTAGGATTATTCACCGATTTTTCTCAAACAAATTATGATTTTTGTACAAAAAGCGAGTCAAATTTATCTAGATAAAAGTTCGCTCTTGGATTTAATAGATGGCGTCGTGATTAATTTTATACTTAGAACAACAATCCAATTTTTTTTTAATAACATTAACAATAATTATGATTGTGTTTTATCAAAATCGGTGCAAATACCAGAAATATAATTATTTTAATTAATTACGCCATTGTTACAGCAACCTCAGATATAATTATAATAGTTTTTTCTGGTTTTAATGCATATTTTATAATTAAAGTATAATAAAAAATGCAACTAATAACATCTTGTCGTATGGATCCTGCCAATATCATGGGTCACAGCTGGTGTCTCCTTTACCC
>LDMZ01003143.1:0-17113 GCA_001455285.1 Sphaeromyxa zaharoni
GGCGCACCGCACGTAGATTATTATTACATATTTGTTCTACTCGTGGAGTCTTATAATATTATAGATAGAAACTAAAATTTATCTGCAACGTATTTAAGGTCCTCAAATCCTAAGGATAATATAAATTAATTATTGCTCAAAACAAAATTAGAAAACTTTTTTACTTTTTCTACTTTGAAAATTAGAACTGTATGACACTTAATGGAAATAACAAATCTGATCAAGTTTCATACGGATAATTATATTAGATAATTATTGTTGAAAATTCTTTTAATATATATAAATTTTCCGGATTTACGATAGTTTTTCTGGAATCGTTAAATTAAATGAATTTTCAACACAATAAGCATAGGTTCTTTTATCCCAAGTTCCGTTTTAATATATATTCAGACCTATTATATAATGAAAAAATATGTTATGTTTTCTTAAAACCATTATTTTTCATCAAACCAAGCAATATTTCTATATAAACCTTTAATATTTATAGAGAGAAATGATGTAATTTGAAAAGCTTGCTTTGTATATTACATACACAGCATTTGACACTACACCGGATTGAATATATTTTTATTTCAATTATAAAGGGATATTTTTCAACAAATCTCTGGTTAAACTTATATTTTTCAGATCAGATTAAGGAACAAATATTTGCCTTTCGATAAATCTATTCCATTTTTAGATCTATAAGAATGGAGGATGATAAAAATTTAAATGTTAATTTCATAAATTAGGTAAAAAACGCATTTTGCGCAAATAAATTTAGCTGTCTAAAATTCAAAATTTTCTTTTCAAAGATTTATCTTAATAAATACTGATATAATTAGCATATACAAAAAAAATACCAAAAAATGGTTTTAATAATTAGTTATACAGTTTTTATTGTAAAAAATCGTTAATTTTTAAATATTTTTGAAGAAAATTTTGATATTTTAAGAGTTATTAACAATTCCAGTGTTTGTGATTTATTTATCCATGGTGATCGTTCGTATTATCAATAATTTTCCTCATCTGATTTGTTAGTTGTACAAAATTTTTATTAAGTGTTGGAAACTGACTGAATATACAAATACTTAAAATTTCGAAAGAAACGATATAATTCTGTCATTCAAACCATATATGCCTTTCCTAATCAGGACATTAATAAAATCATTCATAAAAATTCAATGTGTGAAAATGAAAATATTGTTAAATTTTAGCATTAACGAAAATTAATGAAGATAACCATCAAGAGATCGTCAAACCTACAATCACATTCGTATGAAGATCCGTTTTTCGTTACGTTTCACCTATAAACATCAGTTGACAAGTACGTATAGAATTTCATTTCGATAATACGGAGAAGAAATGGTAAAAATACATTATGTACTGTATAGAATGTAAATGATAATGGAAGAGAATCACTAGAATTTTGCTTTCCATTAATTGGCAATTTCTCAGATATAAGTGGCTTCTACCACAGATAGGTCATCGTAAGCATGTAGGATATTATGACGAGTCTTTCTGATAACATAATCATTACATACACGTGCTAAACGCATGATATATTGCTATGTAATTAATTGCGACTAGGCAGTGTATATTTTCTATTTGTAATAAGGGTTATAGATAAATAAATTAAATTCTATACTGACCACGTAAATATTAGTTTTTTATTTGATTATTTTTAAAAGTATTGCAGTGATTGTTTATCTAATAAAATTTGTCACTAAGGTGAAGCATTAATGAATGTTTTAGGGGAATTCTTTTAAGGTTGGTGAAGCCGCATGAACTTTTCCAGAAATGTGGATCATGTTATCTTTAATCATGTCAGATTTTGTAATAAATTCAAAGGAAGTCATCGACATCAATTAAAAATAAATTCGTAACAATTGTATAAAGCAAAAATATTTATGATTAGATATAATTAAGCGATTTAATTTTTTCATTTTTGCTTTAAAACAGGAAAGAAAAATATTAGGGTATTTTTTTGAAATAGCTTTTTTGTCTGAGTTTCTCCACCATTAATATTAATCAAATATTTACTTTAATGTCATAGTTTATTATATGGAAACCATAAGAGATGATGTTGACCATGGCAGATTGTTAGTATATTTAACTGGTCGAAACATTTCTTCTAACTTGCTAGGAATAACATTTTTGAAGTATTCTTTAAAAAAAACAAATAGTTATCAAATAAGCAACTGAGAAACGAAATTTTTTAAATAATTGAAGTAATGTAAAAAAAATTCCATAATAATAATAACAAAAATTATTTTTATGTGGGAATAGAATTTATATTATTTGATATTTTGATTCTGTGAGTGCACGCGATATATACATAATTTAAAATGCAAGAAATGTTATATACGCAACAATGACTCTTCTATTCGCTTTAAAGATAATCCAATGTATATAAATTGAGTAGTGTTTGAGGCTTCTGTTCGTTAAAAATATTCTATTTTTGTCTTATTTTGTAATATTATAAATAAAAAATCATAGATTAGGCATAATATAAATATATTTTAAATTATCGATATTAATTGGTATTTAAACGAGGGTTATTTTTTACCAAATATCATGTTGTTAAAAAAAGGTATTGCAAATTGCAAAAATAATTTATTGAGAATTCTTTAAATTTCAATAGAGATCATATTATTATATATAGTTAAATTTAAGAAATATAATGCTGAGACAATAAATGTTCTAAATAAAACTTAGAATGTTTAAGAAAAATACTTAATTCAGGTCATGACATTTTGTAAAAAATAGTCAAAAAAATAAATATTAATAACTTAACTTTTTTAGTTATCCTGTTTAAACGATCAAATAAAAATTTTTAACCACAAATATCTATAGTGTTAATAAATTAGTTGATACAAGCATTTAATTTTAATTTCTGCACGATGAACTTCTTAATTTCCTTATCAAGTATTAGGTAGGAATGATAAAAATAACCGTCTGCGTGCAATAAATAGAATCCAGATTAAAAATATTCCGGCAGCCACAAGACATACCATGACAATTAGAACTACATAATCATGGTGGTTCTCATATTTGTGAGTATTGGTTACTGTTCTTGGACTGGATCTTGGCGTGAAAGGTGCGGTTAAAGCGATCGTAGCTTGTTGGTGTTGATACTTTGGGATTTCATTTTCTTCTTTTAATTCTTTAACGTTTTCATCTTCTTCAAATTTTTCGTCATGCCGATCGTTAATGCTCTCCTCTACGGCATGACATATGCCAAGATCTAACAAATTGTTATTATTTCTAACATATTATATTTTTTGAATACTTACAGTCTCTATCTATTAGTTTTGTAAAGTCGTGAGGATTTATTTCGGTTGTATTTTGTTGGCTAAATAGTTGGTGAATTGGTAAATTTTTTGGATCTGTGAATTTTTACACGAGTTAATTAATGGGTATACAACAAAAATGGGAATAAAATTTGTCTAACGAACTTTTTTCTAACATAATTATTGTACATTTTTGATCTAAAAAATATTATAAACATAAATTTTTTTACAATTTTTTACGTCACAATCCTTATCAATCTGGAGAACCTAATAAATATTTATGCTGAAAGCCTATGAAAACCCGAATTTTAGAAAAGTTTGTAGATTTAAAATTCTATCAGAGAAGAGGGAAAAAATTTATTGCTCTGAAAATATTTCCGACAATATGATTATGAATATTTGATTATATTTGAACGAAATTGCTATTATAAAATGTTCAAAAAATAGAATAATATCATTTTTTCTTATTAATCACAAATCTGAATTATTTTTGTTTTTGATTATTTGAATCCAAACCATAGTATAATTATAAATAGAAAAACATACAAAATACTGTATATTTTTTTGCCAAGCAACAGTAAATATTTAAAACAAAATATTTTAATTTTTCACCACAAATATCATCACATATTCGAATTTTTTAAATGAACGACTTTTATTAAATCACAGATTAGTCTGAGTGATTGAAACAGCATTAGTTGGAAAAATTCTTAAGAAGATATCCAGCATATATATCAAAAATTGTCAACGAAGTTGTCAATAACTCTTAATTAAAAAATTTCAAATAAAGAACCTGATCAAAATTAAAATATATTTCATATGTAAAGGTGAGCGTCTTTATTACACGTATGTTTATTGTAAAATATTGTAATAATATAAATTTCATGTTTTGAATACCAAAACCATGTAAAATATTTGTCTGTTATAGCTCTAAAAGCTAAAAATTTTCATAAATATATACAAAAATTCAATATTTTATTTTTAAAATAAAATATGATCAATTTGGTCAATAGACCTAATTTTTTAAATTAAATATAAAGGGATTATCTATTTTATGTTTTCTTTTGTAAATAAAGTATCTGAAACATTTTTATCGGTGGTTCCGAAGATTATTAAACTTATTTGGCAGATATATTTAACAATCTTCAGAGCATCAAATGCAAATCCGGAGAAAATTAATTGTATTATCGCCTTCTCCTTGAAGGACAATTTTTAATGTGACGACACAACTCTTTTATATTCAATTAGTAAAATTTTTTATATTAAGGTAAATAAAAATTCCTAACTTCATCACTTAGCTTTATACGTATTTGTCTAACTAGATTTTTTTTTATAAAATATTGAGAAAATATTTAATTTTTAAACTAATTGTAAAATGTATATTGTACTTTATTTACTTTAAAAAATATATTATTTTAGAATTTTTAAAAAGTAGCTGGTTAACTTAAAATTTGTCAAAAATAATAAGTTAAATAGTTGATTGTATAATTTTAGTCATTATTATGCTAAAACGATACTTAGGGTAAATATAAATGCATTTAAATTTTTCAATAATTTAATCAGTTTGGATTTTTTTTTATTTTGTTGACATAAAGTTTGCTATATGTCCATTGTATCAAATATTTATGCGTTATTTTAGTGTTTTTTACAATTGCATATCATAGGTTAAAAAATATTTTTAAACATTTTTAATATAGGTCCTTTCATATTCCTTAATAGGAATGATTTCAAATTTTGAATTTTACACATGATATTGATCAAAATTGTAAACAAATTCATTATATTTAAAATTAAATATTATAAACACTATATCAGGATTTAAAAAATAAATAATAAAATAATATTATTTTCTTCTAAAATATTTTTAAAAAATTAAAATAAAAGATAATTAATATTTGAAACTAATCAGATACCTGTTTCAGTAACCGAATATTTAAAAGTTGAAGAAAATTTGTTTTAGAATTTATTGTATTTGCATCACTAATTTGAATAATTAATACAAGCTTAGATTTTTATTCTTGACATATTCTAATAGATAAAAATTAAAATAATAATAATTTAGAAAAAAAATTTTTTCATAAAATTCATTTCATTATAATATATAAAAAATTAAATGATAAGGGTCATTCTGATTAAATTTGTGCAGATTTGCAAGTCATATAAATTTTAAAGAAGAATATGTTTTTAAAATCATGTAACGTGTTGGAATGTTATAAAAAAAGTAAAGCCAAAATAAAAGAAATTTTTTAATCTGAAAATTTATTAATTTCGAGTAACTTCATTTTTTTTAATAAATATAACAACTAAAAATTTTAATACAATAGATTTACCCAACATTATCTATTCTGCTGTCATAAATAGATTGGCGTATTTATATTTAGATTTCTTTGTTTTTCCAATCACGATAATTTTTTATGAAACATTGTGTAAGTTTTTCGCAAATAAACATACCTTAAATTTTTTTCACGGGGTTTCGAATAATTTTATCAAAGATGTGTATCGATATTCGATAATTAACTTGAAGAATAAAAAAAGAACTCCTTATTATGTATTTTGTTTTTTAGAACCTTTTAATTATGATTATATATGAAAATTCATACCGTTATATATCTAAATATGATATTGATAGAAAAAGTGTTACGCAAAAATTTTTATTTTAAATTAAAAAAATATAATATTTTTATAAAATGTTGTTTTTGAACATATTGAAAATCTATATTTGTATTATTGATATAAATTTTTTACTCATGTTTTGAACATGATAAATTATCCGTTTAATTATGTTGAAACTACAGTTAATGCAAAACATGTTTTAAAAAATTAACTAAAACTTGGTAGTTCAATCTGTTGCTAACGTTATATAGATAAATATAGTATATATTGGAAGTTTCACCCAGGTAATTTAGTTTAGAAAATTAAACAGTATTTTTCAAATTTGTTATATTATAGCTAAAACACTGTCTAGAAAATTTTCTTTTTTTGTATATATATATATATATAAGCAATGCCTGTTGTACTTTCTTAAGAGTACTATTTTTTCATATATTTTCCATAGAGTTTGGTTTAGTGGTCTCAATTCGTAAAAAGGTTTTGCAGTTTTTTTTAAACTTAAAATGATCTGAAATTACTATCGATTTGCCTTTTAAATGTTTATAATTTTTTAATAAAATTTTTAATCCCTATTAGGTTCTTTTACTATTAATTAAAAACGAAAAAAAAACAATAAATATACCCCAATAATGATCTCTTCTTGATATGTTTAATAAATTTACTAGTTTAATTGACGAATGATAGATGGGAGAATTATAAATATTGTAAATTATATAAAATTACATCACAAACTTACATGTATGTCCTTCCCTTGAAAGGATAATGCAACGTTTATATTTCTATAACGGAAGACCATATTATCATATCCAAACAAGTTATATGAAGAACCACATATATTCAGTTCAATCGAAAAATTTTGGCAGTTAAATCCAAACTTGAGAACTTCTTCAAACCCTGTGACTTCATAACGAAATAAGTAATGCTAACAGTTTCCAATTGAATTTAGGGATGTAATAACAAAATCCTGATTAGGAATAACACATAAGAAGTTGTAATTAATGAAAATCAAACATAAGGTGTAAAATAGTTTCATCATCGGATACAAACCTTACGCCAATCCAGAATCCTAAAAACAATATACCTACGTATTTTTATAACTGTCCAAAATTTATTTTCAATAGTATTCTTCATTTTTATTTCTTAATACGATTGACACTCCCATGGGAATAGAAAACCTCATATTACAAAAATATAATCTCGTCTTACACGTTTATGATTACACATTACTTTGTTTTTTACAAATATTATTATTTTAACACATAAAAATTTCTGAGTATTAGTAATTCCTTTTGTTTTTAAACATAAATATTTTAAATTAATTTAACGATTGTGTTTTTTTATTTAATATCATTAAATGTAATGGTTTGTATTACTTTCGGCTTATTGTTTAAGAATTCGTATAAAAAATAAGACTTTAAGGGTTCAAAAAATATTGTTTTATCCAGGAAAATATTTATTGATGCATAATAAATCTTTCACACAAATATTTATGATAGTAGATTGCTAGTCTCAAATATATTACCAATGAAACTTTTAGTATCCTTAATTCTATAATAGTAAATCTTTATGGAAATATGGATAGTGGATCTTAACCAAGTACTTTATTCACATGAAATTAAAAGAATAATATATGCGATAACATAATTTTTGCTTTAACTTTAATCAAAAAAAATAAATATAATAATTCAATTATTATTTATAGTTTTAGATTTTAATAATTACAACGATTAAGCGTTATTTGATATAATACAAAATATATTATATTATACATTCTAATCAAATACTCAAACTTTTTTACAATTTCAAAATCTTTAGTTTGTAAAGTTAGAATATCAAAAACGAATTAATATTCTTCACGGGATTGGAAAAGAATAATGTATTTTTTTCGAAAAATAATATGTAATTTTTATGCATGCCCGTTTTTTATCAAGTAAATAAGTTTCTCATATAAAGTTTTTCTTATAATTTTGAAATCAAATTTATTCCATACAATTGTTTATTTTTTTAACTCAGTACCTTATTTGGTAATTTTTAAAAAGATATAGTGAGACAATGTATGAATATGTTTCTGCCTATAAAAAAATTTTGATTTATGTCTTATTTTATTAATATCACTGGTCAATTTATTTTTAAATAAATACAAATATTTTACGTTGGACACTCTATAGCTGCTTGTAACCACATTCGTTGAAATATACTTGGTCCATGAGTTTGAATTTTGGAAATAATTTATTATGATCACTGATTTGATGATTGAGAATGTATTTTGAATGTATGATAGTTTTTTATTTAATTATTTTAATTATTTTGAACTTTTTAATGTTAAATTATATAAAAAGAATATTTTATCGAGCTAATCACGAGGATAAAATGTTTATATGAATTGGTAGATATATAAACATTTTATACAAACTGGTAAAATAAATTTTTGATTTAAAGATATATTTGTTTTGGATAATATTTTAGATGAATTTGATTAATAAACCATATCTTAAAATGTTTTATAAATCTTAAAAATTAATCATCTTTAATAGATTTGTTGAACTTTCCTGGCTCATGAAATAATATATTATGAAAAGTAAAAATTTAATAAATTTGCATTAATGCGTTATAAACTAATCAAAGCATAGTTAATATTCACTATATACCTAGACAATATCACTTAACATATGAAGTGATTATGATATAAATTTAACAAGCGGTACAAAATTTTTGTCAAAAGTTAATTATAAGTAAAGGATTTTTTCAATCACTAAAAATATAAAATTTTTCAAAAAACTAAATCTTTATAGAAAAATATTTTTTAATAATTCCCTTCTACGCTTAACCCTTCGATATTAAAGCCTGTAAATACAGAATTATCCACATCAAATTTTAAAAATTTCAATTTTTTAGTTCAGGTACACATTCCTAAAGAATTTAAATAATTTTATTTGCATTATCCAGATTATATAGATATTTTATCGGTTAGAGATAATTTCATGGAATGTTCACATTGTATAAAATCTTAGTAAATATAAAATTTTTTTAGTATTGATTTGAAATTGTATTCTGATATCCGGTTCTTAAGTGAAACGTTTTCAAGTATTCTTTGTTAAAATAATATCAAAATATTTGAAAAAAATTTCAAATTGTTTTGAATGGTGAATTACATAACAATTTATTCTTAGGAAAACAATTGCTGGCATAAAATGCTCTCAAAACCAAATAAAATATGGAATATAGTAATTTTTTTTTGCTCTAAGTAATTTTTAAAAACACTGTTCATTTTCTCTTACTATATTCGAAATTTCCATTTTAAAATATAAAATTTAATATTTAACTCAATATGTCTCATTTTGTCAAGTCATGATAATTAAAATTTTTTATGTAGGTTCAGATCCTTATAAATACCATTCAGGTTATCTTGAATGCCAAAAAAAATTACATGTTGAAATTCTGTATTAGATTTTCGAGTAATAAATTTTAATTTTATCATATATATTAAGAAAGGAAAATGGAATGATGATTCTGTTACTAATAAAATATATCATATTTATTTTCAAAAATATATTTTACTTATTGTATCATTTAAATTTCAATAAAATAATAATCTGAAAATGTATATTAATTGTTAACGAAAATTAATTCTATATAATTTCCCTAAATATCATGAAATATTGTATCAATTAAAATAAGTTATTCCTGCAATGGAATTCCTGAATTTTTTGTTGTATTTAGCAAGTAATAATTCAACGTTGATATATTTTTATTTTAATTTTTACCGGAGAGGTTATTATTCTGGAAATTACGTAAGAGTCACTAATACTACCTTTCAGAATATACAATTATGAAACAATTTATTACTCTATGTATTGGAACAAAGATAGATTTATCGAAAGTAATTTAAAATATCTTTAATTTCATTTCTTGATTCATTTCGAATTTCTCTTGATACTTTCTGATTTTTTATAATAAATATTTAAAAATTAATTATTCAGTGTAAAAAGGTTAAATTTTTACATATGGATTTAGCATTTTTCTAGATATTTTAATTCGCTATTTTCCGTGACTTTCTGAAATATTTTTGGCGAAGGTAATAATTTTAGGGTTTTCAAGATCTATTTTTTTTCGAAAATTATTTATTACATTAAAAATATTTATGACAATGATACTAATGGATAAGATAGTTTAAAAAAATAAATATATTAATTTAATTGATAATAATTTGTCAGTCTTTGAGTTATTCCGGAAGATTTTTAAACATGTATAAAGAAAATGATAAAAAATATATTATTCTATGTTCCAAAATATTAGCTTACGTAAGAATATTTTCTTGCTGGGGGGTAAATCTCGACAAATTTATTAATTTTTTACTTTTCATTCAAAATTTTTTTTGTTGAAATAATACCAATGCCAGTATATCCCGTAAATACGACTATATTTTTATATGATACACAAAACAAAAAATTTTTCTTTCCTTAAATTATTTTACGATTCTTTAATCTAATAGTCGTAAACATGCATTTATTAGAAAATATATATATCCATTCATATTGTTAGAAAATTTGGAAAAATATCAGATAAATAAGTCAACAACAATCTCTCTTCGGCTGCGTGAATTAAACATAAGTCCTGAAAATTTATCTAAATATCCTGTTAGTCTTCTTTTTTGAGTTAGAATTTCTTGTTAATTCGTTTTGAATAAGTAAAATTTTAAAGCTACGTTATAAAGGAATTACTTAAAGTTTTAATGAATTCCAGTTTTATTGAAATTTATTTTCTGTTCTCTAATAACATTCGTCAACAGTATTTCGTTGAAAAAATTATAACTAACCATGATTTGATGAATCCATTATTTCTTGTGAAATTTGATGGAAAAAAGTTTAATCATTTGAAGGCGGCAAAACTGTTTAATCCATTAATAGTTGGAAGAATTTTTGAAATTACCAAAATCTATTGGATATGAGAAAATTTCATTAGATTTTCGTTAAAAAACATGATTATTCATATCTAGTGTGCAGTAAGTAGAAATCAAAAATATATTTGCCCTATGGTTAAACAAACACTTGAGATCACATTTCTGCAAAAGCTTGGTTTTTTGCATATAAATTTTCAAAATTTATATGTGGAAGTCCATTATATCACGCCATAAAAAAAGAGAAATGTTTCCAAACGAATTAGCCGTAATTTTTAATTTCCACTTTTCGATCAATTAGGTCTTTAAATCATATTTGGTGCAAACATAGTTCCATCCAGAAATTTTATTTTTTCATAGCTCGAGGGTACTCTTAATAAAATTGGCATATACCTACTATGACCAATTGGAGCTTGGATCATATATTTTTTTTGGAATATTTTACCACTCCATCCAAATATACTACAATACTGTTTCGAATTAATGTAGATACCCAACCTCGTCGACAAAATATATGGATTCTCCCGTTTGTACATCGGTCCGCCGTGGTATGAGTCTGAAAACATTACTAATTAATGGAAATATTAATGAAATGCTTTAAATGTAACATTTCGTGGATAAATTTACATGGAACCTGCATATATTTTCAATCGTTAAGTCACCATGTTCAGGATCTCTGGTGATAATTCTCCTTTTTCAATTTGTTATTAATGTAAAGCTATATCCTGTATATGATTTTGGAGTATGATATAAAAAATGTAATGTATAAGCTTTAATAAAATGTTAATCAAATCTGAACAAACATGTTAATAATGAATTATACGAAACGATATATACAATGTATTTATCTAAAGTTTTATACTATAACCTAAGTAGGTCATCAGTAGTTGATTCATTCTTTCTTGCACTATCTGATTTAGCCTTCGGTGTGGATGGCTCGGAGTCAAAAAATGATCGAACAGATGAAGCAGGCGTATTTATACTATTTTTCGATAGATAACTTTTGCTTATTGGGGATGGAGTTACAAATCCACTGGTTTTAACTAATTTTTGGGCTGCAGGAGATAAATATGATAATCTTTCAGCAAATGTAAGAGGCGATTTCCCTACTTTATTTTTCAGTAAATGGGGGGTTTTAGCCGCAATTTTACGTTTGTTCGACACCTGTGAATCTAACCTCAATGCAAGTTCGTCCCTTTCCGAAATGGGCTTTATTTTAAAGGTCGGCCCTGGAGTATCTAGGTGCATTGGGGTTCCCTCGATTTCACCCCACGTCATAAAAGGCGAAGCGTCCACACCGGGAGCTGGAGATGGGGTTGCAACAAAATCTCGTATTTTTTTAGTAATATCGATTTCAACACCATCAATGCCGATATTAATTGGTTTCTTAAACTGGGACTTTGTACCGGTAAATATTTTAGACATTTTTTCAATCCTTTGTGAATCCATGTCAAATCGAGTAGCACTGTGATTGATAACAGGTACTCCTCGATCAGAAACTTCATCAATTTGGTTAGGAACAACTCCGTCTGGATTATACATTAACGCGTTCTTAGCAGTATAATTCCAAGGATTAATCTTCATTAGTGAAGAGGAAGATTTTATTGATTTGACTTCAGGCTGTTCGTCATCTAGTTCTAAAAAAAATAAAAAAATATTTTAATGTTGGTTAAATAAATAAATCAATGAACAAATATACTTAATGAAAAATAAATTTAACATGCATATAAAATTGAATTGAAGAAAGATTGTCAAATAAAATTTACACTACTAACCTAAAATATATGAATTCAAGCACAGGTATTATGGTTAAGAGAAAAAATACCCCGAAGCTACCATTGATTGAAACAAGCTAATTGATATTTATATAATTTTTTAGAAGTATACATTGCGGTATCCACAGTGTAAAACACGAAAGCACCTAGTTAACGGGATCCCAATGCTGCTATGTTATTGCTTAGAATATGGTTAATTCAATAATAACTTGAATTGATTCTGAAACCTTCTAACCTCATATTAATAATTATTCAATTTATGTAAAACTTTATAATGTGATTTAATATATAAGAAAATAAGATTTAATTATCGTTTATGATAAAGCTATCACAATAGAATCGTATTTCACCTATTACGTAACTTTATTTATAAGAAGTACAACTACTGCTTGTTATTTCCATCTCACAGTATACCGTCATTAATTCAATTTAAAAGCATGTTAGTTATATAGTTAGTAATATTCAAATAAAAATTCTAAATGCAATCCATAATTATACTTTTAAAAGTTAATAAAGCGATTTTGAATATGCAATAATAACAAAAAAAGCTACCTTGATTATAACAGAATATATATCTATCAAAATTTTTAATAAATTAAATATTTTAATAATAAAATTTTCAGATATTCGGGTTTAATAATACATAAAAATGTTAATATAAATATATATATATAAAACTTTCAAGCAATATATAAATATTTCTGAGCTAGAAAGCTAATAAGATAATAAAAATATATAACAATAAACCCATGAATAAATTTAGAATATATTAAATACAAGTATATTTAACGATAACGCAATTCAAAAATACTCAGAAAAAAATCTAAAAAAGAAATAAATAGGGGAACAAGGTGCAGCATAGTTATATATTTTTCACTAATTCAAAATTAAAATGCAGAAAAAAATTTGATAGATGATTTATCTGTTTCGGTTAATAATATGAATAGGAATTAGGAGTAGGTTAAATAGATTGGTCTTACTCAGCGAATATATAACTGTTGGTAGTTTAAAAAATAACATATAATTTTTAGCTTAAATAAAAGAAAGATTTCAAGTATTTATTGCCTTTGATTTAGTCAGCTTCAGTTACGCATTAATAGTGTTTTTTTTAAAATATTTATAAATACTGCAACATTTATTTTAAGTAAAATATTATAAATCACTATTCTTTCACAAAAATAATACCTTACGCTCAGGCATATTCATTTTACTCAAATACAAACATTTTTTAAAATAATTAACATATATCTTAAAGTTTAGAACCTTTAAAATTATAATATTCAATGCGAACCAAAGATTGTATTTAGCGATACGTAATAAGTCATTTCAATTAACTTTATTAAAACATGAGGATAAAGGCAGTTTAATAAATGGTATCATCATCATTGATTAAATTCAGATCTTTAAATCGATTTTTTGAACAAATAAAATTTGGTTAGGCTCACATAAACGAGTCGATTTGAACCAGCAAAACTCCATTATTGATTATTCTTTTCCAATTAAAGTGTAGATACTAGATACAAAACGTCAAAAATTGATATGTAAGCTAGAAAAATTGATTTAACAAATTTAATATTTAAATCATAAAAAATAAAATATAATCTTTAGTAATATAAATACAGAAGACAATCGAGATAAAAACAGCACCAGATGTAAAGTTGAATAATTTATGGTCCGTAAATTATAATTAATTCACGTTTAAACCACATGGATAAAACCTGAAGCTAATCCTGTATCAATAAGCATCTACAATGCCGAAAAATTTTGAAATCATAAATTATCAAGCACATCAATACCTTTAAGATTCTAGTTGTCAATTTTATAACAAAAAAATTATTTAAATTGACTGAATTCATAGAAAACTTATATAGCATACATATCGGACATTGAAGGGATGAAAAGGGCGAGATGTTAAATAATAAAAGGATGGTTTGTATTAAAATTTATATTTAACATACTTTTTGCACTTTCAATCGCCAATTTAGCAGTCCTCTGAGCATCAAAGAGCCACGCATACTTTTGTCGATTTCGTTCTTTGGCCTTTTCCATAATATCATCAAACGAAGAATTATCTTCACTAATGTATTTTGAGAGGAATTCATCCAAGCTTTCCATTGGCTCATGTTCATTCAATAGGTGCCCACTATCATCTATCAACTGGGACTGTATATCTGCATTTTTACTATCTAAACCCGTTATAAGAAACGTAATACAGAATGGTGCTTTGAATACTACTGTTTGGAGTTCTAGCAGATATATTTGCCCAAGCCTCCTGTACATTCCGTAACTTTACCGGATCATTTTCATCTACTGCTTTTAGGTACTGTGATCTTAGACGAAGCCTCTCAAGATCAGGAAAAAAGTCTCTTTCAATTATTTTATCAATTCTCTATTTTCATGAAATATACTGTAAAGAAATGTACTTGAACAAATTGATCCTCTTCCAATATAATCTTCTTATATTTATATTCTGCAACTGTTTCATCATTTCCTTCTTTTGGAACAAGCGATTTCTTAGTGTCGTCAACCATTTTCTAAAATATAGCGCGAAGTTACACGTAATATACCGATTTCCGATACTTAGCTCAGGTTGAGTAAGATTTATTACTGTTTTGTTTTTGCAAATTCTTTTTTGCTGTTGTATATATATGTGATAATGTGTGATTTTTGTTTTTTTACCTTGCAAAAGCTCAGATATGACTTTTTTGTTTTTTCTTGCACTATTTTGCAATTTCTATTTTTTGGTTCTCAAATTACGGCGCATCAAATGTGCAAAAAAACTTCGAATGATCTTTTTATAGGCTTTGGTGTGTTTGGATGACCGGGGACGAATGCTTTTAAATATACATCTGTAATAGTGAATATGGAGTAAAGAGGTCAACCGTATCGATATAATCGAATCCAATGATTTGATATATTAAACTGTGAAATAAGTTCCGGGTTCGTTAAATCATCTGTCCAAAAATTGCCTCAATTATCGGACATCGCCAGTTATTAACGAGATCCGGAACATTTTCCGCTTTTTCCACGATTATTTATATAATGGATGATAGTTCGGTAATCTCTTTTTATTTCTGGAATATTTTCCGTTATTTTAAAACATTAAGTCGTTTATATTGGAATTACTGTTCTTTCTCGTTTCTGGTTGCTTATGATAACTGTATCAAGGGTAATATCTTGATGTTTTATTCATTATATTAACTTTTTGAATTGAGTCTTTGGTTTTGTTTCACTCCTCTTTATTAGTGGTTAGAAATTGAATCGAGCTGGAAAACTTGGATTTGGATTATTAATGTAGTCTGATTTCTAAAGTAGCGATTTACACAAATATATTTTAACATTTAAACACGTTTTCCTAAATTTTAGCCCTCGCGAAGCTGCAAATTCCGATTCCTTTACTTTTACATTTAAATTATTGATTTAAAATAGTTTTTTTGATTCATAATTTGATAAAATCGACTTTTTCTTTTTTTGAATAAGAAATTTTTATGCAAAAATATCTGGCTACGAAACTGTGTTATAACAATCGGTAGAAGAACTATTATTGTAATTTATAAAAGACTTGAAATTAATATTTGCCTTAGAAAAACTTTTCGATTAAAATGGTTTCAATATATATTGAATATTTCCATCATTTAATGATATTAAAAGAAACTTCAAGTTTAAAAAAATCAATCATTATATTGCACTACTGGCAATTTTAGCTTCTAAAGATACAAAATTATATTTATTTCTTTGGGACATATGTAAATCCGAATCTGATTAGTACACCTGATATTAAATTATTTGTAATAGTTTCGGACATTTTTTCTGATATAAAGAAAAAAATTATCACCATTATTTCATTTAGTTATAATTAAAACCATTGCTTAAAAAATATCTTTTATTTTATATTCATGAAAGAATTCCAATAGATTGGAATTCCATACATTCTATAGGTTCCCTTTAGGGATTTTTCCATATGGAAAATTTATATGAAAAAATTTTATGTTTAAATTCTTAAAAAAACGCATTGTCCCACAGATTATCCTTAATAAAAGTTTCCCTTTTATATTGTGACAATATTAATTTATAGGATCTTTCGAATGTAAAAAAATTCTTTTCTTTAATTTACAATGAATTTACCGGTATAATTTGATGAATATAAAAATTGTAAATAATTGAATTATTCTTATATGTTGGATATTTTTTAGTAATGAAGATTATTTTAGACAAGTCTTGGGTATACTACATCGGCTTTTATGTACGGAAGTACAAAATTATATGTTATCATTAATTATTTAAATTTAAAAAAATAAAAATTTTTTAATACTGAAATAATATAAATTTTTAAATTATAAATTTGAATTTTTTAAAGATATAAATCCATACTGATTAAACGGTTAGAAAAACAGCTTAATTTTTCCAACACCGGAAATATCGCGGATCTGGGGGTGATAAATATCTATAATTCTTGGCAAGACCTGAGTATCGAAATGTTTATACAATGGCTTTTCTTATGTGCTTCAGTTCAAATGATTGTTAAACAGGTGGTAAATTTGAGTATTTGTCGAATTAAC
>LDMZ01003144.1:0-14393 GCA_001455285.1 Sphaeromyxa zaharoni
ATTTCCATTATTTTGAGATAACCCCATGACTTTATCCCTTAATCTTGCAATTTCTAATAGGTTTGGATTCATAATGCGGGTACGTTCTCCAACTTTTTTCTTTACAATATTCCTGCGTGTGTGTAATCTCGCTTTGCATAACTTTAACAATTCACATTTCAAATGTTTCTCCGTTTGCTGATTTAGTTGCTTTGACATAAGTGTATCCTTCAAAGTTCACTTATGGGTTTCTGCGTATGCTTGTTATAAAAATAATATTTAACTCATTTAATGATAAAAATAATTTTATTTTGATTTCAAAAATTTTTGACTGACCGATATTAAGTAATAGATTTAATAACGAATCCATGTTATGAGATATGATAATTCTTAGGCAAATATTTTATATAAAATTATTATTAGCATCTACAAATAACCTCTTAAAAATACCTTATATTTTTAATCGATAGGTATATTGGTAATTTAATTAACGAAATGTACTAAATAAAAAATATATATTCCTAGCCTTTAAATAAATGGAGCTGATAATTACATTTTATCAGTTTGAAAAAAACATTATTCTAATAAACAATAATAGAAAAAATAGCAACTAATAAAAAATAAAGTCTTGTTTGTTATAAATATTTTGTTGCAAAAATAATTTACTAACAGAACCTAAATAAGTGCATTCTCAATGTGCACGTTCATTAAAAAGACATTTTAATTAATATTTTTTAAGTCAAATAAATATACATACTGTGGTGCCTTAAGTTGACAGAACCGGACCTAAGCCGGTTCACGTATAGGGATGAGGACATTTGGGCGCCAAGATCTCCGAATATCCAGTGGTTCGGACTCTCCAAATTACTCGATGACATACCAAAATACAAAAATGAGTAATTTATGTAAAAAAAGCTAACAATAGACCTAGCTGTCCTAAACCAAAAAATGTAATCCCTCCGCCTCGACACGAGGTCAACATGATAATAATCGGAGGTATCCCGACATTATGCGGTCACATCCGATGAGATTATCAATATCGTCAGCACTAAGGTGCTTCACGATAATATATATACAAGAAACTGGTTTTTTTCAATGTTATTTCAGAGCGAATCCAAATGCTAAAACGAACCTACCATAGATTAAATATTCTTAAAAGATTTTTTTCAAAAATTATAGCTAATTTGAAAAATTTACCTTCTAAAAATAATAAAAAATGAAATATTAAAATTTAAAGGAACTGAAACGCTGAAAATATTAATCTAAAATATTTATATATCGATCTTTTTTTAAAAATTAATTACTACACACAGATAATGTATTGAATCGCTTTTTTAAGTTTGTTAAAAAAATATTTAAGTAATTATTTCACATGGTGGTGCAGAGGACACCACGAATGGAACCGAGCCACCACATGACACTTAAAAGGTCCGAAGGAGGACGAAAAGAATATATAATTATTATATTTAAAAGTAGTAGATAGTTATTTATTTATCTCTACTTTATGAAACAATATCTTACAGATATATTGGAAAGAATCAGCGAGTAGTGGAATCACCCAGAACTCCCTCTTTGTGGTCTATCAAGAGACCGCAAGTTATCCGCATAGGTACCTCACACATCTAAAGTTATTAAAAATAAATTAATCATAACCAAATATATTTTAATTAACAAAAAAACGTTCACCAAAGAAAAACCCTTCGAATAAATTTGTCCAGAAAAGATGTAGGCTTATGATCAACACTTACAACTTGCGGTGCAGTGGATCGGGTAACAAAAATCAAATGGTACCCTGAAATACTGGTCATGGATAATAAATTATATTTTATTTTTACAAAAATTGCTGAATTTCGCAAGGAATGGAATACTACATAGATTTATATATCGTCGGGCTTGAAACGATCAAAGTAAAAAGTTTATAAATTCGTTAAAGAAGAATATTACAAAACCTACAGAAAGCTTTATTAAAATACATCATCGTATCTTTTCACTCCACATGCTAATGGTTTATCTCCAGTAGAACAGCTATGCGAAAAGAAAACAAAAACTACCCTTTTAATAAGTAAAAATTTTAAAAATTCAGTCATCAAATTTAATCCAGAACAAAATTTCTACCACTGGCTAAAAATAAAAACTCCCTGAAAAATGGTAAAATATTGAAGAAGCTTAGACGAATGCCTTGTACTGTTTAAACCAGTAGTGTCCAGTCTCCTAGACTATAAATAGAAGAGTTAGGCGGCGGAACACACGCCACGGTATCGCCTGATTGACTAATAGATCTAATTTTTATCACTATAATTTCGAAATATATAACGAGGTCGAAATTTTACTAACTACCTCCTGAATGGAGAACTAAGCTCCGGGTACCATAAAACCCCTAATGTAATAACAAAGTACCCAAAATAAAATTATTTTAAATAACACAAGTAATATTAAAAACGCTTCTCATGATATTGATTATTGAAAGTTTTTTGCAAACAAATGCCCTTTAGAGCAAAATACAGGAAGGGAAAGAACTACTAGAAAATAATTCATCCGATGTTTAAGCAAAAGAAAATGTGAATAAAACAATCAAGGAAGAAATGAGCGAATTTGGCTGGATAGAAAAATCCCTTCATATTTGAAAGACTATTTACTTTAAGAGGGAGGAATGTAGCACCCCCAGCAATAAAAATGACCAAAATTTTGGCGCTTGCGCAGGACATAAGTAATATTGTTTTGGTCACGTAGGTGCTAGGTTTTACATTTTGGATAAACTGAAATTACTATCAGACAACTCCTAATGGCAGTGTATTTTATTCAATTCATGGGTCAGAAAAAGGCCTTAAAGCTTTGATTCGATCTAGAAGGTAAGCAATATAACGCTTCATCCGTCTTCTTTTCACTAAAAATGAATTGTAATTCGGCTTCAGTAAAACACACCAAAGGCTTATCGGTCAAAAATGCTGACGCTTTCAGAGGTACATCGTCGATGCTCCATATAAAAGCCTTTTTCGGGTCGCCAATGCAGGGAAATCACTAACTAAATTAACCAAGTTTGTACAGTTTTTCCAGATGTCTTTAGGAACTAATGACTAATAATTTTTACATTTATTTATTTCCTTTTTAAAGTAGTGATATTGACCAGGTTGTTAATATATTTTTTTCTTTATAAAAATATAAAAAATTAGCTTAATTTTTTTTAATACAGGTTCTGCCTATTGTGTTTATCTGGGCTGTTATTACAATATCGAAACAAAAACTATTCCTTTATATTTTCTCATACTCTTATTATACATAGCATATTATATTAAAGACTAAGTTGTGCACAAATATTTAAGTCACAAACGGAGATGCTGGTTGAAACTTACATAAAGTATTTTTAGAGTATGAAGCATTTTACCTTGAATTTAAAGTAATTCATGCCTCGCAAAAACTCTCTTACTTTTCATGTAATATCTTCATCCACTCAGAAATGGATCAATATAAAATAAAAGTTGCAAAAAAATTTTTGATTAAATGAAAGTATTAACAGATCTATTGCTCGCTTGTAATAAGTTTGCCAAAAATATTCTAATATATGTTAAATAAATTTTCAATAATTTTTAAGCATCCTTATTTGAGAAATTTTTCGGTGTATTCTTTGTTTTGGATAATAAAAGCACTAAAATCTTTTTATTAGGATAAAGAAAAGTACATTATTATTGCTAACACTGATACCAATAAAGCAGATTGACATATAATGGAAAGTGTTATTGAATTACCTTGAAAATTTTAAACATATATATACCTCTTACTGGTATAATAATTATTAATTTCAATAGAATCTGATTAAATTACTTAACACAAAATATATAACCTTCAATTTCAATGAGCTCAGAAAGGTTGCCAAGTGGATGATCATGGATTAATTCAAGGATTGCATGAGTTACTTCTCCTGAGCGATCTCCTAACAGTTCTCCATTGAGTATAAGGCAGGGTATTTCATTTCTTAATTCCTGTTTTGTATAAAATTTCAAAGACTTGGTATTCCAAGTTCTTCGAAGATTTATAGATGGAAATGGGGATGAAATAATCTCGAATGAAAAATGAAGTATTTTGCCAGATGATTCAATATTTAATTTTTTGATCTTTGGACTATCTAAAATATTTATAATAAATTAACTATGAAGCTACCATAAACATAAAATTTCCCGATGCTTACTGAATAAAGTTCTCCATCTAAACCTGCATCAAGATCTTTATAAGACACTTGGATAAAAATCTGTTTTTGATGCATGTAATAATCTAAATTTTTAAACTCAACTCTAGTTTCATCTATATATTGGACATAATTTTCAAATCTTTTTTGTTGAATAGATGGAGATTTTCCAGGTCGGAAAGCGACAATAGAGTTATTCCAGCCATTTTCACTAACCATTACTACGATGCTATATAGATCTCTAATTGCAATGTTCAATTTCCATCTAATCTCAAAGCTAAAATTCATGTCTGCTATCATGTATCCATTCAAGATATTTTTGTTCAAAATTTGGATAATTAGGGCATCATCAAAAGGAAGGGGAAATATTTTTTCATAATAACAGGTTAAAATAAGCAAACATAAAACTTTAATACATTTATACTCCATCTGTAGGCAAAAAACCTTTAATCCAATGATCCAAAGACTAAGTTCTAAGATCATCTATATAAGAAAATTGTTTATCGCATTAAAATATTACAAAATTTATAATAAAATTATATTTATGAACAATTATGTATTCCAATTTTTGTTCCTGCAAAACTTTTTAATTAAAATATCTTTCGCTTGTATTCTCTACATTGAGAATTATTTTAATAAATTTTACGTTCATGATGACTCAATTAATTCATCATTCATTTTATAAATATATTAATCAGATCTTGCCTTAATATCTTGTGAACAAAAATTATTATCTACCAAACAGATTCTTGTATTAATAATTTTTTAATTATCCCTCTGTCTATAAATGAACTTTCACCAATTAAAATTTGACTTTTCTATAATAAATTTTTTTTTAAATATTGAACCTAACATTCATTTTTTTAAAGTTATTTAAGTACAATTACGTTAAAAAAGATTTTCTCGTATATTTATTTATTTTTTTTACTTAAACTGGAAAAAATTTAAAATATAATAAAAGTAAATAAGATGATATATTCCTTAAGACTATCGTATAATAGATAAAGAGCAATATAGATCAATTTAATTTTTCAGAAATCCTTATCTTGATTTGGCACACTGATTTTAATAATTATATTTGGATATGTTTAAACCTATAGATTAATTGTAAAGTTTGGATTAATAACACATATAATCTTTAAATTCATTAAACTCATCATAAAATGTCCGTTTATCCCTTTTCTTAACATTAACAGAATATTGCAGATCACATGATAGTTTTTAACGATTGGCAGCTGGGCTTAGGTTCGCTAATACTTACTATAAATAGTTATTATTATCACTTCATATTTTTCCAAAGAAGATAAAACTATATTTATTCATTCCCCCCATATATTTCGCTCTTTATGAGCTCTTAAGAATATAACTCTAATAAATCAATCCCTAGCTTAATATGTAATAAATCTTCGTATGAATTTTTTCGATCTCCTTTTGATATTTTTTATTAACCCTTTGAGAGTCTATTTTTCAATATTATTTTCGCATTCATCACGGTAGTCCATTGGCGTGAACCAAGTTAATTTGTATTAAAAAAATTAAATTACTTCTGATTATTAAAGGGTTAATAATGATAAACATATTCAATGGATAAAATGCACAACTAACATAACTACCAGTAATGCCCTTATGCTACTCGATATATCACTATTTAAAATAAAATTATAATCTTTGACCTTTTAGTGATGAAAAATTTCTTAAGGGTTGCAATCCACATGAGCGAGTTAACTTCATTAAAAGTTTAAGTAAAAAACTATATACAAAATGAATGTTGATGCTTAGGACCATTTAGCATAGGATTTAATATATTTTAAATCGTATTAATCGAAAGTTGATTACCTATAAGATTCTTATAATATATTCAAAATTAAAGTATACACCTTAAATTTGGGTTGTACGGATATTACAATTTATAAGTGTTTGGTACTTACCTAAACTGGGGATATTCATTGAACTCATTTTTTTAAAAATATATTTATGAAATATAACCTAACTTTATTGATACTTGGTATTTTGATGGCATTAATCAACTACATTGTTTTAAAAAAAATTACGCTCAATAAGATATTTCATCAAATTCTTTCAGTTAACAAATATTTAGTGTTCATTAAAATAAGATTTTTTGCAAAAAATTTACACTATTTAATAAAAAAACACTTAATAGAAATTCATGATAAAGATTTATGCATACGATAGCATCAGTAAAATCAGAATGGCAAGTAAACATTTTTCTCTAATAACTGATTTAAGTATCCGAAAGAGATTTTAGGGTCATTATTAGCCAAATTTTCTTAGTTGTACTCTCTAAAAATATCTAGGAAAAAAATTACACGATTTAGATTTATGATTCCTTTCAGATGCATTTTGTTCTAGATTATAATTACCTGTATGAAATGATATTTCTGTCAAAGATAGTGATATAAATATTAGTTTTTTTTACAAGTAAACAATATATCGAAGGAGATGTGTTTGATCATTTCTGTAGATAGAAATTTTCACTATTTGAAGACAGTCAACTCAGATATGAAACCTTGGAAACGTATTTTTCAATGGGAAATTGGAGTTAAGTAACAGTATATATATAACCTAACGAGATATGCTTACTTATACTTGAGGGTCGCTATTTGAGTGTGGTAAGTACTGATAATTATATCGGTATCAACAGCTGCCTCTACATTTCTTAAGTATTTTATACTCCAACACTCTGCCAATATTTAAAGCAAATACTAAGGAAATTTTCATTTTAAAAATTTATAAAGTAAATTATATATAATTGACAAAACTTTCATACTTTTATTAATATTATGTATCGTAATGTCATTACTTGATTGTATTCTATTTGCTTAAAAGTAACAGTCATCGATATCGTCAACCGAATTTTTCTCACAAATCAAAAATATAATTAAAATATTTTTTTCAGATATTAGATTTTAAAGTAATTATAATTAGCGTTCATTAGAATATGATTCATTCGGAAAGAATTTATATAGTTTCTTCGGAAATAAATTCAATACCTAACTTTGTGACTTAGAAATACTCATATCATAGTATGGATGCAGCCCTGGTTATTTTCATGCTATTATTAAACTGCAAAATATAATTACATGTTTTGAATTCTCCTTCCTTCAAATTCGCAAAAAATTATTCATTGCTGTAATATATTATACATTTAATAGTTATAAAATATAATATATTTTTTTTAAATTTCATCTTCCGTAAAGTAAGCATAACATATCAACTAAAAAACATCCTTTAAAAGAAAAATTCGGTAACTTAGCCTGGTAAATATATTTTGTATAAATTTACGTTTTCCCATATTTTATATCTGAAAAAACTGTTCTATAAACTTATTCAATATATTCTGCAATTTGTGATCATCTCTGATATCGTTATCTGAAATTTGTTTCAAGATAATATAGCAATAAACACTACTAATAAAACCCAATGCTAACTAAGTGAATTCTATATATTAAGGCCTAATATTGTTTATCATTTAGAATTTGAAATAATATTTGTCAATAACTCCAAAAATACTAATTATTTACAACAGATTGTTTCAATACTATATTTGAATTTCTATCTCGTTCATTTTCCGTCAATCAAATGAATGAGTGATGTTCTTTATACATTTGGGCAATAACAGTATTGCTTAAGAAATTCATTTACAAAACATAATTATACTTTTGAATGGGAAAAATTATTTTACATAGATTTTTACAAAACTAGCTGTAACGAGCCAAGATCTATCAGACTGAAAGTTTTTTAAAACCTGACTCAATGGAACCTCTCTTCCTGCTTTCAATACACTCCTCTAAATAATAATATAATTTCACTCCCTTTACTTGATTCTTAAAGATTTATAAAATAAATGTAATTATACTCTTTTATTGTTATGAATTTTACATATTATTTATTCTTAAATTATTATTGTCGATAATTTGAATGAAAACGATATTGATCTTTCCCATCATTACGAAATAATAGCTCATTCATGCCATCATCAAAGGCAATGAATGGAAGCTTTACGCTTCAATAATAAATTAATCCGTTCACTCAGATTATTATAAAGATAACAAACTGAATTATAAGGTTCTAAATATTTTTATCAATAGCTGTTTAATGCTAAATAATAATCTATCATTATATTTCCGCATAAGCTGACAGGAGAATTGAACCTTCCACCGATCTGAAGGTGGTGAGACTAGATTCCAACATGTATCCCTGTCTAACAAACAAATTTTTTATCCAAAAGAGATTTCATTTATTCTTAGAAAAAAATATAAATATAAGGATATTTTCGCTTTCGCAATGGGTTAACCATTGCATAAATAGATATCAACAATAATTTAAAAAATCTCAATAATAAAAATTCCATGTGATGATGAATTCCGAGATAACATAAAATAAGCCTTTTATTATGATAGAAAATTTAGAATTATTTCAAAGTAACTATATCATAAAAATGTTAAATATTTTTTCAAAGATTTCTTTCGGAGCTTGTAGTTTTGTCGAAAATTTGTCAACTGTTTTCATAAATATACAAAATACAATGTAATTTTAAAAATTATTGAATTATTTTTCTGGTTTTATAAACTTTATGTTCATGGAATTTATTTACTCAGGTTTACGTTTTTCGGATATTGTGTTAAAAAATCTTAAGTATTTAAGCGAATTATATATATTTTTAAAGTAACAATAAAAAGATATGCAGTATATGCATCATTCTTAAAATCAATAATAGCTTTTAAATTTTTTATCAAATAAATTATATAGATTTTGTCAATTAAAAAATTCTTATTTTAAATATTACATTTCTTCATAAAAGGGTCTATCCTGAGTATATTTCAAATAAATAGAGAAATTTAGTATTTTCATTTAATTCAAAAAAACAAAAAATATTTTAGGGATACATGTGATATACTTCAAAAACTCTCAGGTAAATTTTTATATTGGTTCTTTTTAATACTAAGAAATGATTTATTACAAACAAATAGATTTAAATTCTTATTCTAGGATGAGTTGCGAAAATAATAAAATAAAATGTTTACATATCCCATGTTATTATATTTTATGACCATATATTTTAAGACTGTATTTAAAAAACGATTTTTCTTTGGTTTGACGTGCTTTATAAGGATTCAAATGCTTTTATTTGAAATCTCGAAAATTCCGTGATCTAAATCATTTTTTAGGTATATATATTTAACTAATTATTTTCTAAATGTATCGCGCATATGAATGATCATTTTAATGCTTGATCTTACTAGGAATTTTATTATCTGTTTTTGGTTTTGAAAAATTGGTTCAGCCTATTTTAAATGTATTTTGAGATACTTGTATCATTATGTCAGTAAAAAAGACTTAATTTTATGATTTTAGCTTTTATAAGTATTTTGTTAAATAAAATAAAATTAATCTCACTTTTTTATTCATACTCTTAAAATATTGTAGTCTAGTTATTTCAAATATTTCCTGTTTCTATCGTTGATAATACACGAAAATTTAACATTCCGTACATGTTACTATGTTCAAAACAAATTTATATAAGTCTTGAATTGTTTTTATATAAATTTTTATTGAGTGTTCATTATTGGTCAGTTATGTACTCTTTTATTCATCTGATTACAAAATATTTCGATATGATAGACATTTAACAGAAATTTTCAATTACTATTTTGCAAATATTTATTTGGTAATGCACATTATCATCATTTCAAATGACTCTTGCAAGTTTTAAAAATTCATTCTTTTATACTTCCTTCCCTGTCCATTAAAATATATCCATCATGATGCAGGTTTGGAAAATGGATGCACTCCTCAATCAAGTGTTGAAAATGGGGAAGTTACACACGAAAAAAAGAACTATCATTTCTAATAAAAATCCTGATTTTTTATATTATGAAAAAATTCAGTGTATCTATTTCTTCTTCGGCTGTTGAATAGTGAGTAATGTTTCGCTAATAAAAATATGCTTTTTCAGTCAAAGACACATTACTCGACGATTATCTTTTAATTCTTTAACAAATATTTTAAAATATTGGAAATTATTATGTTTTTTTTTAAATTTTTAATATTAATATTAATTATTTGTGTCGTTCTTACATGGATGAATCATGTACCGAAAACATGTTTTAGTTAACTACAATACTTGATATTGTTAATTTAAACATCTTTTATAAGAAAAAGATAATAATTTCGTAAAAGAATTATAATAAAATGAAGAATGTAATTAATCTTTACTATATTTCCTCGATAACACTAATTTCGTATCAAACATCATACCTCTGGTATATATGCGGTCATGATTATTTATTCACTCTTTTCCAGTTATAAAGATGGTTATCAGGATACTTTACTGAAAATATTAATATGGTATTGGAGTATCTTACTTGAAATGTTTATTAATTTCATATTTTATGGAAAAATAGGTAAAAGGAGTTTTTTTAACGATTCACAATTTCTTTAGGTTAAGGGATGCATCAATGCAAATAAGGAATATTTTAGCAATAAAAATTTTAAAAAATTATCATTTTTAAAAAAACATAAGAGAAATGAAGATTTTAAGATATTTACTAACATTGATCGCTTTAACTCATATTTCAGTAAATGAAAATGGAAGAAAGAAACTCTATATGTAATTAGTTTTCTAAATGTAAATAAAGAAAAAGTTATAAATGTTTAAAGGGCATAAAATTTGTTATGATAGAAAAATTTCCTTTAAAAAACGTCAATTAATTAATACAAAAATATTACTAAATTATCTATATCAAGCCAGACAAAACCGAATAACCCAAAGTTGATCAAAACTACAAACATATCCTATTAATATTATTAATAAATAAATTTTCGTAGAAATTCTTTAAAAGCAGATCATATTGTATCATCTTTTAATGAAAAACTTTAATTCATGTTGTAATGTCTCAGAAACTATCAAAATTCCATGCTGAAGAAATTAATCAATTATTTATATACACATTACTTGGTCTAATTTTAAATAGTAACGTATATTAAGATTAGACTAAATTTATAAAAACAGAAATTATGAATATTGATAAAATGTTTTCAAAGTATCCACTATTGTGTATAGCCTTCTCCAGTGCAAAATATAGTACTTCACGGAAGTTTTTTCCAGGACAGGATTAAAATTAGTCGTTAATTAAGCTTGATTAAATATATTAATTTTTATAATTTTTACTTACATTTCAATTAAAATGGTTCAGTAACACTATCTCTTTGAAGTTTTGATTCGATATTTGAATACTTGCCCTATATTTTAGGAAATAAATGATCACATATCTCATGTTTTGTCAAAGTTACCTGAATCTGAAGATTCAACTGTTGCTTAAATTTCCACAAAATTTTCTAAACTGATAAATTTAAATGAAATAATACAAATTTTAATAGAAAAAAATTATTCAAACATGGAATAAGAATTCTTATAATTTAATTACAATGATCCTTCGTTTATCATATAGATTAATTAGAAATAACTGCAATTGACAAAGTATATAAATTTATTCATCAAAATTATGATACACATGTTTTGAAGCAAAAATTTTAATACAAATTCTGATATTTTCAAATTAGCCGGTCATACAATTTTTTTTTAACTTTAAATATCGGTTTAAGTTTTAAAATATGGAATTAAATGTCAAGCCACATATTTACGCAAATATTTTAAATAATACTTTTAATATTTTTACATCGAAAATTTCGATATAAGAGTAGGTTTTGGACAATTTTCAGATACAAGACAACATTAATGTACCTGCATTCGAGCTGGTGATATGAAGGTTAATAATACTTTGCTGTCAAAAAAGTTGGAGCCCCACTCTTCGCAAGAGTCAGAAAATAATATCAATAGAGATTACTACGTCTATTTTTAAATAAATAACTAAGATATAATTTTTTAATAGTTAAAATTTGTGATCACAGCCTTTTTAGAAGAAAATTAGAGCCTTAGCTAAATGAAGACATATAGAAAAATGAACATATTAACCAAATATTTATAAATTTAATTAATTTTTTACTAATTTTAGAGCCATATTAATATTCTCAATTCTGCCAAAGGTGCTAGCTTAAATGAAACTGTTATGCATTGTCTAAACACTATAAATTAATATTATTATTTTTCAGATCAATAAAATAAATTGGTATGACAATAAATTAAAATCATTCCTGTTTCTGCTTCAGGTTTAGGATTCGTATTGGTTACTATTGAGTAGATAGATGGCTCTACAAAATTCTTTTTTGTGTTATTAGTCCGTAAGATAGATGATGACATCAGTGAAATATTGCTTTTGTTTGATCCAATTATATATTACTAATAAATTCATCTAAATATGGTATTATTATATTATTAATAATACCATATTTAAAAATTTATAATTATTCAGCCGTTTTCTATGTTTTTAAGGTGAATGAAAAGACATTATTCACTTATGGCCATTTCGGATTACAATGATTGACCCTGTATAGGAATTTTTCGTCTTATGAACTCAGACCTGGGAGGAACCGAACTGATAGGAAGGGATAAAACTCTATATATATTTGTATACGTGCTAAATTTCATTTTATTTACCAATCAAAACACTTGTTGGAACTTTATGTGCAATCTTATTTTACTGCCAATGTAAATTTTGAGGAAAAAAAACCTTTCTTTCTATTAATTTTACCATCACCTATACATTTACATTAATTTAACACGTAGCATGGATTCTATACTCTTTATTTCAAAAATAATGAATTAGTGATTGATCGACAAGTCCAGATTATTTTTTTTTTGACCTAAATATCTTAAAAGGTTTAACGAGGGTACCCGAATACTGAGCTGTTACCGAGTAATAAACTTTTCATAAAACAGCATTATATAAATACAGTAATTTCTCTTATATACGCGACAAGAATTTAGAAAATCTTCGTATTAATTTTGTAATTAGTTTCTTTTAGGTAAAACACTCTTAAAAATTATATAATATAGCATACCATAAAAAAATTTTGTGACTTCACCTACAATGAAAGTGGAGATTCTAACATAAAACGGAAAAGCAAGTAGATTGCAGGTAAAAACGCATTTGAATTTTCTCTCATTCAGGCTAAAAGATATGCCTCAGTGAAGAATTAACAGCGTTGAAAGATAAATTCTTCTACATACGATGATTATTCTGTAGAGAACTGATTTTTCGAAATTGCGATACTTTCTCTTGTATGTGCCACTATTTTTTATTCTTCAATATTAGTGGAAGGAAGAAAAGTTACTATATTTTTATACTAAATATTTCATATGGAATGACTAAAGCTCATTCAATTAATCTTTTACTTTTTCAATTTATTCCAAGCGCAATTTGTTTAGACTTCACTAAGTAGGAATATGTTTTGTGTAATGAAAAATTATTTCACCGATTTTTTAATAAAAAAATGTTAAAGTTCAATGGTACGTTTTTAAAATTACTTTAAAAGATATTTCTTGGATCTTCCATGATTTATATTTTACTATTTCACGATAAATAACAAAAATTCAACATTGCAAATGACTCTGCTTCACATTGAAGACGTCAACTGGTGGGTAAGAATAAGATAAAACAATTTTACTAAACATCAAATTAGAATTAAAAATAGAAACGCATCATTTGTTTTGCTTAGATTTGATACAAGCAAAATTAATAGAATTAAATGGTTTTAAGAATGTTTCATACCTAAATGAATTTTTCGTGGAATAAAAAATTTCCCTTACTTATATGATCATGTGGGAGAGGGAGGTTAAATAGAAATCTATTATTTGCGTTAAATAGTTATTGCATATCATGCAAATCTTTCCTAAACGGATCTATACAGAGAACATAAATTTTCTAATGAACAGTGAAAATAGCACTGAATGATTTACTCGTGTAGATGCAGTAGATATGAGTTAACTTAAATTTACATATAAAATATGAAGTTTTCACATTTGGCTTACTATACTTAACCATTTCATATGAATGAAACTGAATCATTTAGCAATACTACCGATTATAGAAGAAGAAATCAATCTGTGTTATTTTGAAATACGTAGTGTAATACCAAGGAACGTCCTAAATCTGACGTGTCGCTATAATTCTGGATTGAATGTGCAGAAGTTTTGGGCTTTCCACAATCTTAAGGAGAATTTGAGGAAGTCCCATCACGAACAGTTAGATAGATATCATATTTTGTAGTTGGGTATTTTAAAATTAGCAGTTTTCATATAGATTTAAAAAAT
>LDMZ01003165.1:0-11069 GCA_001455285.1 Sphaeromyxa zaharoni
TTTTTTTTATGTTAAAATGATTTTCCCTAAAAGTTCTCATATAACCCACGATTGTGTCATGTGGTTCAGTGGTTGAAAGATTTTTATATGGGAAGAATTTTCGAACGTTATATTGATTTACCTAACTTTTTTTAATCAATTAATTCCAAAAGTGATTATTGGAAGTAAATAAAACATAGTAAACTAGAAAAGCACACAGAGAATAGAACATATTTAGATTTCCTGTTTACCCTTTGAACATTTCCTGATATCAGGTGGTATTTCCTGCTGTAAGAGAACATCATAACATGTTAGAGATTAGAACATATTTCAAGCCAATTATGGAGAGTAAACAGTTTGTTTTTTACATATATCGAAGGAAGATTAAAAACATTTTATTTATTAGAGTTCATTAAATAATGAAATATTGGTAATAACAAGTTTGTTACATTCAATCAGCATAAAATGCTTGTTATGATATTTTTGTATTACACAAATTTATTTTGAGCATTTACACATAATGTTTAGACAATGTAAATATTTTTCGTTATATTAACAGTTTCATTACTGTTAATCATGTGATTTTTGAAGAAAGGTTTTTACATTAAATAACATTGAACATAAATCCGCATACTCTTGGATAAATCACTATAAGATAACACTTTTTAAGAGCTCATAGTTGTTAATAATTCAATTTTCCCTGTTTTAATGCAGTAGCAATATGTTATTTCTTTATAAAATTGAATAGAAAAATTATTCTATCAGTAAGTTTCGTTTTTTTTAATGAGTTGATGTTCAAAAAGTTAGGTTAAATTTATCAAATTAAGTCTGCTTTAATCTTGAATTCCTACAAAATTATTTTTGACATGGTATTCAAATAAGGAAATAAAACCATATTTTATGGAAAAAAAGTCATAAAAAATGAAAAGTTTTAATTGTAACAGGAATATCACTGTGGTCCAGGCTTGCCGAAGGAATACAAAGTAAACTTTGAAAATCAGGCATTACTCAAAGATGAGCATAGCCTGTTCTGATGAAAGAAATGTAAGAAATAGAATGGGTGACGACCTCAATTCATTCTTTTTGACTAAAAATAAATAACGTTTAATAAACTCGCCCCAGTTCTCTTAGATCTACATGTAAAATACTTGGGCTAGTGGTCCCTCTCGGTCTTGTATCTTATACGTTTTGAAAAATAATTTATTTTATTTTATTTGCAACACATATGATGTCTGTGGAGAATACTTAACGAAAAAGAAATTCTTGAGCATTGAACAGCAAGATTGTGGGTAATGGGTGTCAGATCAGAAATTAAAGCTGCCATTTTGAACAATCGAGCAAGTTAAGATTGATCATTGATGAAAAAACTAATTTTTGTAATCTCGATTATTCATCAATAAATTTTCTTCCAACCAAAATTTTTTCTATCTGGTTAAATAAGAGGGGTATTTTTTAGTATAGGTCCCCTAATCCCATTGATTAATCGTGGCAAACAAAGCATTGATCGTTGAGCACAAAAATAAGATTTCCATTTACTCATTCATTGAGTAAAGTCAGATCCAGTTTTAATATTAACATTAGACTCTGTATATGTTCATAAAAAAATTTCTAGAGCTAAACTAAAGGTAATAAATGATTTCCATAGCATAGAGAAAGATAGGTCATGAATCAACTTGTTGTTTTGTATTCAATAAAAGTTCATATTTTCCCATTCGCATTAACAGAAGATTACCCATACCTTGGATAAATTCCGCATATTATCGCACTGTAGGTTCTCCTTATTTAGTGTTGGTCATTGTTGTCGAATTAATGAACTCAATATTGCGGTTTAGATGAAGCTTGTAATAATGGAAAACAGTAAGGTATAAAATTGAAATACTTCTAAAACTATCTTTTAATTATAGTTAGAGTATCTGTATTTGGATCAAGAACAGCCTTTCTCTTCTTTGTAGTCTCTATTCTGCAATAAACCCATGAGCCTTATCAAAATTATTCAAAAAGGTGATGTATTTTCCTTCAAACTTTTGACTCATTTATTTAATGTTATTCATAGACTTAAAATTTTAATTTTTTTAAGTTTATCCTGCCCCTCAACCAGTTGATGGAAATACTTGACGCACAGAAATAATAGCACCAAAACGATCACCAGGAATGAATGTGAGTAAATCGCATTTAGGTAAAAAAAGAAACAAATATAAGGTTTTACAAAGTATCTGAGCCTCAATCTTTATTCTGAAAAAAGATATCGTTTAAAGTTGATATTTCTTTCCCATATATGATTTTGATGCCTCATTCATAGTATAATGCATTAAAACTGTGTGCCTACAACAATTTTAGAGTGTTCTACCGTGTGGATTAGTGTCTTGTTTGCGCTCTACATATTATAAATTTAATAACCTAACTCCACAATTATACATGGACCCTATGTATAATGGGGTAGCGATGTATAGGTTAGCGTCACTGTCACCAACATTTTCTCTGGTGTAAGGTATGTTCAATAATGCTGATATGTAGAAAAAGAAAACTGTGATTTGAGAACCTATATTAAGGTTTAGCTTCAGAATATAAATGTTTTTTTTTATTAAACTTACCTACTTAATTTGATTAATATTAAGTTCATTGTCTAAAACAGTGATTAAAATCTGATTATGATTTCTTGTTATATGTATCATAGATTGTTTATATAATGAATTAAACCCTGCATCTAATTAAAGAAATTTAACTAAATCTGAATAAAAAAAATTTCCGAGGGTATTTTCTTGGATAGAAGTTATAAACATAGTTGCTAAAAACTGTTCACCATCTTTTGAACTACTTCTTCGTTAAATTTAAACAGAATCTCCGCTACGTTCCAGTCTTTGAAATGTTTTCTGTAATTAATATAATCACTGTAGATATGCGTTTCTTCAATGTGGCATTTAGTGATTTTCCTTACTAGATTAAACAGAAACTTACTGCTTTATCAACAGAATAATGGCTACAACATAGGACACCTTCAGATTGCACTATAAATAAAAGTTACCTCCATACCTAATTAAAGGAAATACATAATTGAAGCCACTATATTAGGGGATTAACAGAAATGTGACATGCGTATTTCCTTTAAAACCGTCTTTATATTTATTGTTAGGAAGTTTCTTTGAGCTAAAAGTCTTGTTGGATAAATGAAAGAATTTACCTTCTTTTTCATTTTATACGTTTTAAGCTGTTCCGGGGTAAGTTCATTCATCATATATTGTTTATAATATAAAAATATTTGTTTTATATATTCATTTCAAACTTTAATAAATGAATTGAAAGGTGAGATGACGCTTTTTGTCTGTATTTTCTAAAGGGTGCACGTGAACTTTTTGTTATTAGATTTAATTATCTAGTATTGACCCGTTCGGCGTGCATATTATGTAAAAAATTAGACAACTAGCTTTCGGTCCTTTCAATATGTATTCTTTTAAATTTTTGCTTTTTCTTCAATGAAAATGAAGTTTGTTAAAAATTAAATTAATCCTTTTATAACCTATGTAATCGCACCATTTGGACGCCGCTTAATGTTTTTGGAATTGGCTTAGAGAGATTTCGATAAACTGATTAAAAATTTTTTTTTAAATACTAGCTATACTCAAGTAGATAGTATAAAGTCTTTTTTCATATTTTGAATTACTATGTAAGTGGAGTCTTTGCTAACCATGCACATTTGTTCCTTGACTTGTAGTTTTTAGATACGAGTTAGGGGAAATTTGTGAAAAAAGTTCCACAATTTATTGATCACTTAGCCTCGAAGATTATTATTATTCTCCATGTTTTTACCTTGCATGGGATTGTATTTAGGATTTGTGATTTATGCTCTTATCTTGTACTTACTTATTTATAAAATTCCTTTTTGCTATTTAATGTAGAGTGATTTGGGTTATAAACTTGTTCATGGAACAAACTGAAATCTTATATCAAAGTTTCATTTTTTTAAATTTTTTCATATGTTCGATGATAAAAAAATAATATGCCATAGAGATGGCTTATTCTAAAGGGGTAATTTATATATTATGTTACATATAAAAAAATGAAGAATGGCATTTGTCATTAATTTTAATTAGTCAATCGTTATTTCTTCAATCACGTGAAAACATCAAAATGTATGCAATACGGGGTATCGGTTCCACCATGTCTATTTTGCTTAATCTAACATTTCTGTAAAAAATATAATTTAAAGAATTGGCTAAAAAATTTTTAGCTCATTAAAGAAAGTTTGGAATCAACAAAAACGAACTACCTACGTTCATTTCTCTAATATTCTTTAGCTTTTCGACTTATTCTGGTTAAATGGGCTATGAAAGTATTATATCTTTTTCTGGATACCTCTTACATTGATTATTGAGTCTCTTGATGGATCAAAACGCAAAAAGTAGAATTATAATTATTGATAAATATCAAATGAATATTACGAAACATTGAAAATAATTCTAATATAAAATAAAGTTATTTTTAGTATTTTTAATTGTTTTTCCCATGTTTTGAAATAAGAAATTACTAAATTCACCACTGAGCACTGTTTCCTAGCAATCGCTTTTGATTCACCTCCACGAGTATATTCCTTGTTGATTAAAACCCATATTTTGAGAAATTTAATATTTGGGCGCTATACACTCTTTATTCTTGATTCGTCAGTCTCGCGTAACCGTTTTAAAATATTCAAAATAGTTAAAACGAAAGGAAACACTCGCGAACTTGTTATGTGAAACTACTGCTAGAGCAGTATTAATGTGTTTTTATTTTTCTAAATATGTTTAACTAAGTTTCGCGATCAAAATATGATATGAAATTTTTTGATATAAAATAAATTTTGGACCAAAAATTAATTTTTTTACCTCATTATTATGATATTATTGCTTTATGATTAAATATTTCAATTTATGCTAGTCTTTGATATTATCTTTGTAATGGTTATATTTTAGGGATTTATAGAAGGTGATGAAGGTCATTGTGTAATGTATGGAACCCCTAAATCCGATAAAGATCCTAAATATAATTTTGCATATAATGGATTACCAAAACCCCTAACTGATCCTAATGCAACTTCAATTTTTAAACAATATTGTCCAATGTTGCTTCCTGATAATTATGTCAACGGAAGTGTAATAAACACATGTTGTGATTCAGTTCAGCTGGCTTTTTTTGCAGATAAAATTTCAGAGTTGATTTTTGCGATTTCCTGTCCATCATGTATTAACAACATAAATATATTTACATGTAATTTGATTTGTAGCACGAAACAATCAAGTTTTCTTATACCAAATATTACCAAAGATGACCCCTCAATCGTAAGAGGGGTTACTTATGTAATGTCAGAGAGATTTATAAATGACACATTTGAATCATGTAAAGAAGTTAAAGTGCTTAACACTATTATTCCATTTCTTAATACTGTTTGTAATACTGTTCAAGGGCAGTGTGATCCAACTGCCTTTATTGAGGGTATTTGCAGCCAATCTACATTCCATATAACCCCAAAAATATTCAAAAATGGCGATATATTACCAATGAATATTTCTGAACCAATGAATTATAGTACTTTTCGATGTAATGAGTCATATTTTACGAAAAATTATAATGTTTCTTCTTGTAGTTGTATGGACTGTATACCAAGTTGCTCACCAATGCCACCTCTCCCAGATCATACACAGCATCTCTTTTTAAATTTTTTTACACTTTATCAATTGATAGTTATTGTTATATTTTTAGTATTCTTAATATTTTGTGTGATAGCCTTTCTGGCATTGAAAGGTCGGAAACTTTTTTATCGATTTAAAGGAATTCGTAATGCAGAATTAAACAGTTATGATGAATCAGAAGATACAGCATCCGAAAGTAGTAGTAATACATTGTTTCCTCCAGGACTTGATAATGATCATAATGAGTTTGAAGATAACGAAAGAATTAGATCATCTGCATTTGCTTCTGGCCCTCTAAAAATTTGGGCACAAATCGTTATGAAATATTTTTATTTCGTTATTCCTGCCTCTCTGGGAATCGCAGTTATTTTAATTTTTGGGATAAAGTATCATCTTAGTATAACATCAGATCCAATCGATTTATGGTCTAATCCTTCCGGGAAGTTAAGACGACAGAAGGATATGATTGATGATATTTTCGGACCATTTTATAGAATCGAGCAGTTTGTGATTTCTTTTCCTAATGCAAATAGTACAACATTTTATTCAGGTAACAATATAATTGTTCATCTAGGTTCTGCTGTTAGTATTGAATCAATTTCTAAGTTATCGAAAATTCAAGATGATTTGTTTAATATAAATGCTTCGTATAACTTTACTGATAAAAATGGATCAAATGTTATGAAAAATGTTTCTTTGAATGATATTTGTCTTAAACCTTTATATCCTAGAAGCAATGAATGTGCATTTTACTCTGTTACTCAATATTTTCAAAATAATCTTTCACTATTGATAGACACATCATATAATGGGGAATGGCCTTCCCACCTTGCTTACTGTTCATTTAGTTATGCTTCAATGAGTGATGGGTTTTTCAATGAAACGTCATGTCTTAGTAATTTTATGGCACCTATTAACCCCGAACTAGTGTATGGTGGGCATAGTAACATGTATACAAATGCTTCTTCCTTAATCGTGACATTTATTGTAAATAATCTGATCAATGATGAGTATAGTGCAAAAGTACTTGCATGGGAGTCTGAATTTGTTAAGTACATGAAAAATATAAACGATCCTAATATGACTGTTGTATTTAGCACAGAAAGCTCCATTCATTCTGAGCTTGACCGTCAAACTAGGACAGACGTATTAACAGTTGCAATAAGCTACGCTGCTATGTTTATATATGTATCTTTTGCTCTTGGACGTTTCTCGTACAAGAGCTGTAAGCAATACCTTATTGGTCACAGAGTCTTTGTTGGATTGTCAGGTGTTGTTCTTGTATTGATTTCTGTTGTATCTACCGTCGGATTTTACTGTTATCTAAAATTTTCAATAACTCTTATCATTCTTGAGGTCTTACCATTTTTAGTTCTTGCTGTTGGGGTTGATAATATTTTCATTATGGTTCACGAGTACCAGCGCATTTCAGCAATAGGGGATGAAACATCTAGTGTTATCGATGATATAGCAGATAGTTTGGGAAACGTTGGAGGTGGTATGATCCTAAGCGTTGTGTGTCAAGTTGTTACATTTGGCTCTAGTGCAATATCTGATATACCGGCTATTAGAAGTTTTAGTCTTTTTGCAGCTTTTGCTTTAGGATTTAATTTTTTCCTTCAAATGACTTGTTTTCTTGCAATATTCTTTCTTGATGCTAAAAGAGAAAGAAGTAATCGACCCGCATGTGTCCCATGTGTCAAACTCACAGCACCCTCATCTGAGTCCCCTTCATCTTCCATAATCAAAACTATCTTGAAATACTTTTCAGTTTTTATTAAAAATAAATATGCAAGCTTTTCCATTATTTTTTGTTTTATTGTTAGTTGGTTTGCTAGCTTGTATGTCTTGCCCTCCATTCCTATTGGCTTAGATCAAAGCTTGCCACTCCCTACAGACTCCTACCTTCTGCCTTACTTTGATAAGGTTTTTAATGAATTTCACTCAGGTCCTCCCTTATACTTTGTTGTTAGCCCAGGATTCAAATATGAATACGCTAATGAATCTTCTAACATCTGTGTGTCAGCAGCCAGTTGCCATAATAATTCACTTGGTTCTCAAGTGCTTGATGCATCTCGAATCTATAGTTATTCCAAAATAGCTGCTCCAATGGATTCTTGGATAGATACATATTACCAGTGGCTAAAAACAGATGGAAAAGTATGCTGTATGTACAGAAATTCTTCATTAAATAAAACTGTGTTTTGTCCTTCTACGGATGTTTCACGTAAAGACTGTACTCCCTGTATTTCGAAAGGATCAAAAGGACTTCCAGGACCAGAAGATTTTGCAAAGTTTCTTCCGTGGTTTCTTGATGATATTCCAAATACCGAATGTCCAAACGGAGGAATGCCGGCTTATAAGTCGAATGTTATACTTAATTCAAAATATTACTCAGAAAATCGTTCAGTTAGTGATTCTCCTGTTTACATGTCCCGTTTTTTGTCCTACCATACCGCATTGTCCAGGTTTGACGATTTTTCGCAGGCGTTAGTACGCACATTAAAATTAACTGATAAAGTTTCAAAAGAGATCGATCACGAAGTTTTTCCATATAGCGTTTTCTACATTTTTTATGAGGCATACTTAAGCATTTGGAAACAAGTTTATATTCTATTTGGGATTGCTCTTGGGATTATATTTATTATCAACCTCATTATGCTTCAATTTGATATTAAGTTAGTTATTGTAGTCACTTTGATTATCTTTCTTATGGATTTGGTCAATGTTGGCTTAATGTATTTATTAGGAATTAATCTGAATCCGGTATCTCTTGTAAATCTGGTAATGCTAATCGGTATAAACGTCGAATTTGTATGTCATATTGGCCGGTCATTTGCAGATAGTGATTTACCACCAATGTTGGCTGCTCGAGCTGCCATGGTGAATACTGGAAGTTCGGTGGATGATATTTTTTTAAATTTAATAACATTAGGTTTTTAGTGGGATTGCCCTGACCAAAATAATTGGAATTTCTGTTTTAGGATTTTCAAAATCTCGACTTTTTAGGGTTTTTTGTAATAAATTATGATGAAGTTAATATAGATATATTATTTTAAAATGTATTCTGTTGCCATTGCTGTTGGAACCGCTCATGGGTTGTTACTGCTTCCTGTAATTTTAAGATTCATAAAAAATAAAAGAAAAAATCGAGTCAATAGGATTTTTATCGAGGAGATTGGAGAATAAATTTATTTTTTACCTTAGCTTGACTCGTGATTTTATCTATCAAATTTATATAGTATATATTGTACGGGTTCGAAATATTTAACTATTTACGATAAAATTATTGAATATATTTTCATTGAGGATGAATTTGTTTATTTTTGGTACTAAAGTGCGTACTTTGTATTTTATATGTTATAAAAATGAATGGCGGTTGAAGAATTATTTTAATTTACCACAATTATACTGTGAAATTGCTTCACTGCTTGTTTCTCTTCCATTATTTCGTGTTAATAATAAATACATATAAAATGAAAAAATTTATTTATTTTTTGAACTTATAGTAGTTCAATGGAGTTTAAACTAACGGATAAAAAATGCCTACTAGAAAAATATCTTAAAAATATAAAATAATATCACCAATTTTTTATAAACATAAATTCCTAAAAAAAATCGGTCAAGGATTTTTTTAGTATTTTTTATGTTTATTATTCATGATTAATATTCCAAAGACAGGTATATATGAATTTCTACTAAAATAAGCCTAATGTACTAGGTACATAGAATATCCTTTGTTTGAATCCTTCAGATCTTCGAAATTCTTTCTTATTTAAAAAAAATAATTAATTTTGGATAAAACGACCGATTCAAAATAAATTTTGAATGGAATAATCTAACAGATTTTAAACGATCAGGCCTATAACCTAAAAATAATGAAAAAACACTATTTTATATATGCTAATAGTAAAACGATATACACGATTTACAAAATTATTAAGATATAATTATATTGATTGTAACAAATATTTTTTAAATTTTTATTATCATTCTGGGTTTTAGATGACATATCTGATTTAATACAGACCTGAAGAAACTATGAACAAGTATTTGCTTCTATATATAGGAAGAGTTTTGCAGGCGGTCTATCAGAAAGGCATTTTTTGAGGTGCCCACCCAAAAAGTACAATTAAATGAAATATAAATCAGGTTGGGATAGTCTACTATAAACTCAACCTGATTTTATAGACTTTTCCCTTATCTAGTGAAATAAAAAATAGAATTTTCAAAGTAAATAGTTAATAAATCGCATAAGAGGTAGTAAAAAAGGTAACATGAAGTGTTTTAGTGATCGTTTCGCAACTGAGCTGTTATCTTGGGCTACAACTGTGTACTATGCTTTTTTTTACAGATTTATGCCGTGAAATTGAATTTCTTAGATCTTTCATATCTATGATTCCATGTGTGGCATGTTTAGTGTTGTGGCGGAAGGGTGTTAACAGCTTTGGACTAACGGGTGATAGGTCATACAACTTTTAGTCAATTTTTACGTGATCGATACCGGGCTTGGTACTTTTCAGTCGATTATGCTTAAAATTTTTTAAGAATGTGGATTTATATATATTTCGAAAGGTTTTACCGAGCCAATAATATGTAACTTCTCGAAACCGAAATTAATTTTTTTTAAGATATATGTTTAGTTACATACGTTTATTAAATAAGTTTCCGGGAAAGATTTGTGTACATTATTTTCTTTTGAAAATCCATATCAACCAGCATTATGATAAGTAAAATATTAAAAATATTATCTACTTCTTACATTTAAATGAATAATACGGAAATTAGAAATTTATTGACCCTAATAAGTTTTTTTTCGGAACATTCACCTTGATAAAAAAATAAAAATGTCGATGAAATTTATATCGAAACCGCAGATAACTGGATTTTTACAATTTTTATTAAAAGATGCTACCCAAAAATATAAATCAAGATAGCCATTAATTTATCACAACTATAATAAAAGTTTAAGTTCTATTGCCAGACTTATTGGAATATGACAATAAGTATAGTATTTGAATCGTTTGTAATGAAAAATTTTTACTTAGCAATCTAGTTTTAAAATTGAAACATATTTTATTGCTGTCCTATAAAAATATATTAACATAACAAATCTCAAATATTTTGTTTGTCATAAAAAGTATAAAAATGTATAATTACTTTTTTTATTGGAAATTAATTAAAAGTAACTGTTGTAAAATCTAACAGATATTCCTAGAAAATTACATCTATAGAATTTTTTTATTGGTATAATATTCTTTAGTTTTTTACGTTAAGTAATATTAATATACATTATATAACTTATGATAAAGTTATGTCTATAAGAATTTCATTAAGTTAATAAAAGTTTAATTCATAATATATTACTGTGGTACCCTAACGGGTATGTCCCATGGGACGTATATGATGTGAAGAGAGACCTGGTTC